>CM050935.1:47193609-47391238 GCA_027789145.1 Solanum arcanum | reverse complement strand
AAATGGTAGTGGACAACATGTGTTTTATGCTTCGATAGAATCCGGGATTTCTATAGTCCTAAGTTAGAGGGAGGTTCCATAAATACTATAGATGAACTACCTAAAGTGATGAACCTTGTAGGATTAAATCCGGAACTACTTACCTTTTTATGACTTGGTAGTAGAATTCGATGAAATTATAGATTTACCCTTAGTATTTTTGGGGTAGTTAAGGCCTCATGTGGTTAGATAGTATAACCCAACTTGAATTCTTATGAGTTTCTTTTAGGTGATGGATTTAGAGGAATAGTGTTGCTTAAGTTGTAACTAATGATGTTGAGAGGGTGGGAGTGAAATCTTCAATGGTGTGAGAATCATATTATGTTAAGAGGATGGAGGTTTAGTCTTGACTTGCTTCAACTTTGGAATGTAAGGGTATGATGTGATATAGAGTTTATTAAGCTCACTCCAAGTGGGGGATAATGTTCCAAAATGGTAAGGCTTTGAGTGCCCTTAAGATCCTACATTGAGCTTCCTTAAGTTTTTGTACGATGAGAACCACTTTGGGTTATGGAGGTGAAGTTGAGTGACTTAGATACTCATTTTGGATGACTTGAAATGCTCACCTAATGGAGTGTAGTGATGATTTAGTGAGGAATGGTTCCTCCTTTAGAGTGAAATGAGGCTATGTTTAAAAAAGAGTTTGCATGAGCATGATCCCAAGAGGGAGATGATATGATTGATTAGTAAGTTAAAGTCTTCTTGGAGGAGATAAGTTGCTTCATGATGGGTTTACCCTTAGAGGCGTATGATGGGTTGAGTAGTAAGGTTGATGATATCCTTATCTTTTCCTTCTATAATTACTCAATCTTGAGACCTAAGAGTTCCTACTAGCTTGTACATGTAGTGGAGTCTTGTGTATGAGTATAAGTTGCATTCTCTTTTTATGTTATGCATGACCTAGATTACACTATGTTATGCATGTGTTGAAAGACTTATTTCATGTAAACTGATTTTTGGTAAGCTACATGTTTCTCATGTTGTCATGCATCTTACTATGGTGAATATATATTTGACTTAATGATATGGTTTGATGAACATATTTGATTACTTTTTGATGTGATGGTATTTTGGCCCCACATTAGTATGTGGAGCTTTCTTTAAAATGAGAAAATGTAAATTCCCTTTGAAGATATGTGATTTTATGTTGGTCGGGAATGTTGATATAGACTCACTTTTAAGAAGAGATGGTGCATCTAGCTAATATTATTGATTTGTGCCTATGAATTATAATCTTTACCTAAATGATGCATGTTCATGAAAACTAGTTTTATGCAAGAAACTGAAATTTCGTCAAATAACTTTCTAATGTTGTGATGTGTTTGGAGTGATCTACCATTTTGAATTCATGAGAAAGGAAATATATTTATGATTTGGTTATAAGCTGAGAATTTCATCTTAAATGAATTGAACTTTGTGAAATGCTTGCATATGATCTTCATGATGGCATGTGAGTATGTTAATGAGAAGGTAGTCCCTCCTTGAACATAACTAAGCTTGTTGATGCCATGCATGTCCTTGATGGTATGATGTCTACATGACAAGGTTTGTAGTTGATATACATTACTCGTGATTTATGTACATTTAGTATGAGTTACTTATTTTTCTTATGAGTGATCATTTCATGATTAGGAGAAGGTAGTTCCTCATATTAACATTAGAAATGTTTATGTGTGTGATGCATTAGAAGTTGGTGGATAAAGATTCTACTTGATTATGTTGCATTGAGTGCATAATGATATGAAGTTGGTATTACTTGTATGTTTGGTGCATTGACTATTATTTGGTATTATGTTGTGTGTTGTGAGTTGCTAATTGGGTCAAGGAATCCTGAAAGTGTTTTAAGTGTCATTCGAGGAGGAATGTTCCCAAGTGTGGATATTGTTAGGACCATCAAAATGAACTAGGATGAACTAGAGCCTCACATGATTTTTATGAATCAATAAAATGTTACTAAGGTGAGAATTATCTTTTAATATTTGGTTTACATAGCTTCAAGGTCAAACGTCAAAGGACGACCAACATGTCCGAAAACTAGTCTTTTGTGTGCTACTGTGTCCTAGTATGTTTGCCTTCATTTGAAGTGTAGTTTGAAGCCTAAAATGATCGTAGGTTACCCTAATATATAGATGGATATGTTTAGGTTCGAAACATCCGGAAACAACTCCCCAAGGACCACACTAAGGTTGCTTGAGAAGGACACAAGAGTTGCCAAAAGCTGTCAAGACAGCCTTGAACCACGACCATGGTTCACGCCTCGTAAAAGGTTTAAGGCCCCGTCAAAAGGGGGCATGGATCTACACATATTCTTGGGAGCTTATACCCCAAATGAGGGAGTCTCAAACAAAAAAGACGGATGAAAGGGAGGTTCGTCAACCAGTTGACGCCTCGTCAATGGTGGCCGTCAATGGCCACCTGCAACAATGCCAAAGTCACGGCCAACAAGGGATGAATTGGTAAATTCACCCCATTATAATTAAAGAATGGATGGTTATTTTACCTATTTTAGGGTATTTTAATATGATTAAAACGTAGAAACCCCAAATTAGACTTCATTCTTTAAATTAAATCATTCCCTCCCAAATTAGATTCACTCAAAACTCTAATGGAGGCCAAGCTCAAGATCAAGTTAGGAGATGAGTTTCCAACTGATTTTTTCATCAATTTTCGTGGGTCTTCAATCAATAAGGTATAGTGACTCTTGATCCTTGTATAACCTTTCATTTAAAGAGTTCTATCAATGATTTTCAAAAGAGTTTCTATGATCAAATTATCCAATTTCCAATCTAAACATAAGTTCATTGTCAAATTGTATTCAAAGACATTATAATTATTAATTGACATTTAATCAAGGTTTTTAAAATGATTTTCAATATAATTCCTTGGAACCCATGATCTCCCTAATCTCTCAATTTGCCTATAAAGTGGGTTCTATGATCTTGATGGGATGTTAATGGAATTATGCTTAGATTGTGATGTATTATTGAATTATATTACTATCTTTAGCTATTGATTATGAATTGTTGAAGATTAATCTATGATTGATCATGGCTGGGAGAATTGGTAAGTTGACTTAACTTCTAGTATATAGTATTGCAATTGATGTTGTATGGTTTGGTCCACTTATGGTGGCGGTGTTTACTTCTTGCCTATCTATACATGTTGTGATCATGGACTTGAGGGAATTATATGTAAGGTGAATTGTTATTGTGACGATCATGAGTATGAATGTTATGCATGTAACCCTCAATGTTAGTATCATGATTAAGGTGCATTGATAATATGAAGTATAGTGTGAATGATGATGTTAGAGATAAGGTGTGGTGTACATTGTTGATTATGTTTAAGTACGACTGTGGAATGAACCCTACCTATATGATCTCTATATGAATGTGTGATCTCACACATGTTAGGAGTTGTCTATTCAATGTTGAATATAGTTGTGTCTCCTATGATGAAGTGTGGGTGTGTGGTCTAGAATCCTAAAGTCTTCATATGTGAATTTCATGACTTGGGTATATTGTACTTGTGTTGTGATCCGTTGAAGAGAGGTTTCTGTTGGGAATTAAACACACAACACACACAAATAATTTAGAGAAAAGAGAAACGGAACGCAAACGGGACACACAAGAATTTAACGTGGTTCGGTTTCCCTACTCCACGACTGTAACAGGAGGATTTTATTTCACTTGTGCTCCTTCAAGAATTACAAATACAAGGATCATATTTATAGGAAAACCAAATGGTTAACCTAGGATTTCAGTAATGGGTCGGGCCTGCTCACAAGCCTCCACAAAGCCCAACAATCTCCCACTTGGAGGCTTGAAGAATTTCAACTGTCATCCACTTAGAACACTTGTATGTCTAGTAATCTTTTCAACTTTCTCCTGCTCTGGCCTTCTCATCAGCCAATCGAAAGGCCCGTTGAAGCTCCCAAGCTTCAACACATCGCCACGGCTGAAATCGCTTGACTCGCCCTCGGTCCCTACTGGCTCCACTTGAGACACGAATCACGGATCCTAGAACTCCCGAGAACAAACACTCTCCATACTCAAAGAAGAAATTTTCGGAGACGTATCAACAATTTGGAATATCGGTTCTCTTGACCCATCGTCTTCAGGAGCCTTGGTGAAGCACGGCCGGTGCTCCCACCGCCACAAACGCCTCGACCGGGTCTTCCTGAACCTTTCCTCGCTCGTTCATCCTGAATCGACACCGTGGCTCTGGGTTTCTTTCTTGCAAAGACAACCTTCTTCGCCACGAGATTACGTGAACCGGACTTTGTTTTTCTTACGAATCGACGGTCCCTCCCTCAGGCGCAGAATCGGACAATATACAACGATCCTCTTTTTGTTCCACGAGCCATGACAAGATTGCCCTCACGACCTTCCACGCCCATTTCGAACTTCACACGATGTCCTGTTCATCCAATCGCTAACAGAAATCAAACTTTTCATCAAGCTTGGAACAACTCGACATCCTTCAAGGTCGAAAACCGACCGTGGCGTCTTGACACCATGTCACCCATGCCCGTAACATCAAGAGCTCTATCGCCTGGCAAGCCTTACCTTTCCAAAGTCTCCAATAACCAGATTCGCAATGCTTCACCGCCAGGTAGCGTGAAAAGAAGCACCGTAATCCATGACCCAGAATCCACATTGCTCTCCGCCGCAACAAATAAACAAATCCTCGTTGACGCCGTCTTACGCAATGTTGACTTGTTTGTCTTTACGGCATTGATTCACGAAATGACCCACCTCCTTGCAGCTCCAACATGTTACACCTCGAGCCATCCCGAGCCTTCGATCGATTCCTTCTTCGGTTCCTCGCTCCCACTACCTCGCATTATTTTCTCGCCTCGACGACGCGTTTAGCATATCACCCGATGATTCTCCGTAACTCCTTCTTCTCGACATCCTCGCCAAGAACGAGATCACGAATCTTCTCAAAGGTGAATCCATTAGGTCCCATCGAATCGCTAATCGCCAGAATCGTTCAGGACCAACCTGTCAGGCAATGATGATAACAAAGAGTAAAGCTTGAACTTCATCATCGAACTTAATGCCAACCGACAAAAGTCCTGGCTAAGATCGAATTCAATGAGTTGATGTGCTCGTGAATCGAATCGCTTCCTTCATCTTTGTGTTCACCAACTCTCTAATCGTAAAAATTTTGTTTGTCGCAGATGGCTTCTCGTACATGTTAGACAAGACTTCCAAGATGCCTTCACGTTTTCTTCTCTAGAATGTTGAACGCAACATTCTTGGTCAACGAAGTCGGATAAGCGACATAGCTTTCGATCCAAAAGCGCCACTCTGCGTGAGACAATTTTCCTTGTTTGTCACCCAACACTACGCCCAAATCTTTACGAACCAAAGAAATCTTCAATCTGCATCTTCCACCAACTAAAATCTGTACTCATCGAACTTCTCAATTGAACTTCCCATCTTCCGCCATCTCAAAGGACTAAATGAGATACTCGGTACAACTAATTTCAGATCTTGGTAATTTGGCCGTAAATATTGCACCACAAAAACCGCACCTTCGGTAATTCCTTTAACGGCGCTGCAGACAATGGCGCCAACTGAATCTGGCTGACGGACAGACACGGACGACGGCTGTTCAGACTCGCGCGGTTCTCCTAGCCGGCTGGGCCGCTGAGGTTACCCACACAGATAGCGGCGCTCTCCTCCTCGCACACGCTTCACACAAGAACCCTAGGTGACAATTTCTCACGCTTGTGTATTCTGATGTTGTTGAAACCTCGCTCGATACCAATTGTTGGGAATTAAACACACAACACACACAAATAATTTAGAGAAAAGAGAAACGGAACGCAAACGGACACACAAGAATTTAACGTGGTTGGTTTCCCTACTCCACGATCAGAATGGAGGATTTTATTTCACTTGTGCTCCTTCAAGAATTACAAATACAAGGATCATATTTATAGGAAAACCAAATGGTTAACCTAGGGTTTCAGTAATGGGTCGGGCCTGCTCACAAGCCTCCACAAAGCCCAACAGTTTCCCCAATAATAATGTCGTTGCTATTATGTCATTATGAGGACCAATATCTGCACTCACACACTCCATACATAACTAAGAATATGATATGTGTATGGTGTTGATTGAAAGGATAGTTTTCATGTGCACCTTATATCTTATTATGCATGAAAAGTATGTGATTTGTAAAGTTTGAACTTGTGTGGTATCAAAATGATTATGTGAAAGGATTTCTCTAATATGTACACAAACATGAATTATGAATGAAGAAGGTTGATGATAATCTAGTGAAGAAGAGTTTCTTGAAAGGTTTCCTCAATTGTGCTCTAAACTCGACTATGTTATGAATGTTATGATTATGCGAAAGTACATTCTCACATGATGTTGGGTTTTGTTGAAAGGATATTATATAAGGGGTAAAGCCCCAAGGCCTATTTTATGAACTATTGTTTAAGAAAGACTTAAAAGGCTCTTCAAAAAATGAAATTTATCTTAGAATCGAGTGAACTTGATAATGAGAAGTGTTCCTTCACAAAGAAAGGGGGATTCACACTATGTTCTCTTATGAGGTGAAAACTACAATGCGAATTAGCATAAAGAGGATTTCTAGTAACAATCTCGTAGTTCATTAACTATGTGCCACCATAGGAATCTTAGCAAGTGGATCCACCTAGATGTTATATGAATGTATATGTCCTATCTTGGCAAGTAGGACACTCTACTTTTGGTGTGAGGGGTTGACACCGGATTCTATGTAGCTCACATGGTCTATGTCGGTTATGAAGAAGTTTTTCGAATGTTAAAATGAACAAATGAAAGTAAGAAGATGAACACTAACTAGGACTACATAAGATATGTTACTTAGTGTAGGTAACGAATGGGACTTTATCAATGCATTCCACAAGTAGGTCTTGAGGGAAATTCTAGGATGGGTTCTTTATTTATATGTATATATCATATGTATGACGTTATGACGTTAACATACTTGTTAGAACTAATATATATGATGTTGGTCGTTTTTTATATACATGATGATGGCCCCACTTAGTATGTATGTTGTTGGGTATACTTGTCATGATCATGTATGAGGTAAAAGGGCAATACTTGTGATCTCCTTGTTCGTTTACTTGGTATATGTGAGATTATGGGGCTTCACATATACATTGCATTAGTAGACTTAGATGGGGTTATGAGTAAGGTCTTGTGATCTATTGATGAAATGAACTCTAAATATGCAATGTTGACTATGGTTTCATTTTGGTTATATTTATAGTATGGACTTGTATGTTGTCTTGAGATGTGCATAAACACTAAATGGGTTATGACTATGATGTAACAAATGAATGAGTCCTTATCTAAGGTCTATGAAGTATGTGGGTCTTGTGTGTACGGTTAAATGCATGTGTTGCATCTTATTAGGACGAATTTCATGATTTTTCATCAAAGTCTTAGTCATCATTTTATCATCATTACGGTTTATTGAGACTCAAACTCAATGTCTTATCCATATAAGGCGTGTTACGCCATAATTCTATGTGACTTGAACCCACTACATTATCTTCATGGTGCATCAAAACTCAAATTGATGTCTTACCTTCTTGGTGCGATAGAATGAATCTACTATCTTATCCTCAAATATTTTTCTTTATGTGCATCCGATTTCAACCTGATATCTTTACCCTTTTGGTGCGATGAAACTTAAATCCACCGTCTTAACCTCTAACAATGATATATAATCCAATATAAATAAAACTCAAACATGAGCCTTTAAAATCATTGTCATTTATTGTTATATATAAATAAGTGAATTAAATTTCATCAAGACACGAAAGAAAATTTTTGTTGAATTTCACAAGTTTGTCCCCTCCACCATTTACCACATGAGTATAAGTGTATCTAATCTTGCATAGTGATATTTCCTTATCGAAGATTTATCTGCAAGATTAAAATTACACATTAAATAAAGTAAAACTTAATATGTATATAAAATATACCTTTTTACTCCACTATCTTAATACAACACATATAGCACATATCCAGATTTGGATTAACATCATATTTGTTGATTTCCTTTTTCTTTGTTTTGTTGGATAAACTTGACCAACAACTATTTGCTCGTCCTTTTGATCATCACCATCAAATCGTTGGTATAAACTCAACTCGGATGACATGGTGAATAAACTTTGGAACTAGAAATAATTTGTTTTGATGACATGTTATACAATCAAACTCATAATATAATAGAAAGAGAAGAAGACAAGAGAAGTAAGATGAAAGAGAGAATTGTTCTTCTTATTCAAGCGAGTCATACAATATTGAATGATATCTCTATTTATAGGTAGAGAAATCAATCAAATGTTGACCATATTTAATGTCAAATCAATAGATATATTCTTATCTCAAAATGTTTCATATCACCTTGGAAATACATATCCATGATAAGGATAATTACCTTGGAAATACATATCCATGATAAAGATAAATTCATGAATTATCTTAATAGACTATCCACTTAGTTAAATGAATTTATAACACCTTTAACTTTAATTATTTGATTTTTACTAAATTAATAATTGAGTTATAATGAACTTATGTTTTCTATGAAACACTTCGTAACTTTTGGATTGAAATGGAATTATTCTTAATCAATAGTTTTAATTGTCAACTATTAGTTATAAATTGGCAAGCACAATATTAATGAAAGATGTATTTTATATTTTAATGATATGATGGTCAAAGCTTTGCCAGCTTCAACTTTTCATTATTATTAAATTTTCATTTGATGGGTTTATCTATATAAACTAAAAAGTAAATAATTTGAACTAAAATAATTTTTTTTTTTATTAAATCCAAGACCAAAGTAGTGCGATTCCAATAGCTTGCATCCAATTTCAGGTTGGTTAAAGATGAACATATCCGATAAAATAGTTAATGTGTCTATATTAATAATCATTTAGCCTCCCTACAAAGACTTCTGAAAAGTCATTAAACAATAGGAATCACATTTTTCAAAATGGATCGAAAACGAAAGGTTGAAAACCAAACAAAAGTTATATTAATATTGACAAGAAAATTCATAAATACTGTGGACCATATATTAGGAGTATCAGAAATCCACACAACTTTCATTTCTGATAACGTAAAATGTGTCAAAATTGAAAACTACAAATAGTTTTCATCAAACTGTAAGTAAAATATGTATTAAATAAATTGAAAACTACAAGTGGTCCATCACACAATCCACAGCTGTCATCTATGTATATATTTGAAAAAGTTATGAAGTGCGTAGCTGTTTCTCTTTTGTGTCATCATCAAAAATATTTCTTTCCTAATAAATATATTTTTGAATAAAAAATAATTTATTTCTTATTTTTTTTGAATTGAAATACGTAAGTAAACATTTTCTAACATAATTCTTGATTTTAAAGTAAATTCGATACAAAAATTAAAATGTCTCAAAATGGGAAATTATTATGTTGATGCAAATCACACAATAGCTGACATTATAGATATTGTTGACCACTTTTATTTAGGCAAACTTTAATATATATTTAAATAATATAGCTACAATTTATTTTTATTTTTATGTTATATGATTATAATTATAAAATAAATAGCAAATTTAATTGTATATGAATAATTATTTTTTTATATTTAATATAAATAAATAATAAATAGGAAAATTATTATTAAACTCATAATTAATTATATATTCATACCTTCTCTTTCATCAATATCCTTATATTACAGTTTTTTTTTTTGTATTTTCCCTCCAATTCCTTCCAATTCAAGATCCTTTTGTATGATTGTAGGAGTGATTTTTGTGTTCAATTCATTATACTTATATTTATACTTATATTTGTGGTTCAATCAAATGTCAAATGTTTATTTTTAATAATACTTATATACACAGATAATTAAATTATAATATTAATAAAATAATGATTTGTGAATACAAATATATTTGGATATATAAGTAATTTATCCAATTTGATTAGGCAATACAAGTATAGTTGGATACATCAATACTATATTTTTATAAATAAATACCTAAGTTAGCATCAAGCCTCAAGTATTATAGAAAACTTTACAAAAAAATAGTCGATGTTTTTTTAAATTTTTTTTTATATAGTCGAATACTTACACAATTTGTTAGGTACACATTCTATTGTTTTTTCATTGTCTTATTTAACAACATCGTATTCATATTATAGTATATTGGTGTATTCATTTTTTTGGTTAAAAATAGTGTATCCATTTTTCAAATTGTTATATTCATATTCTAAAATTGTACTACTTTACCTTGTTTGATGTATTAATACATTAAATTTTTATAAATACATGTATCCTTGATATACTAAGAGCCTGTTTGGCTCAGCTTAAAAGCTGGTCAAACTGACTTAAAAGCTGGTTTTTGACTTATTTAGCTGTTTGGCAACACTCAAAATAACTTATTTTAAGTTAAAAAAAAACTTATTTTAAGCCAAAAGTTAAAAGCTGGGGTAGGGGTGCTTTTTTTTTAGCTTATAAGCTGTTTTAAGTTGACCATATTTTTATCTTTTTGCCCTTGATATTTATATGCAATCTCCAAATTACCCACATAACCCTAACATCTCTTTGTTCCATTTTCCCTTTTCACGTTTGGCATAGCAACTTCAGCACTTTTATCCAAACGCATAACTGCTTATTTAAAAAATAAGTTTCAGCACTTTCAAAAGTACTTTTTTAAAGCTACTTTTATTAAGCACATCCAAACGGGCCCTAATACTTTAAGTTTTACAAATAGAAACACCAATTTGAATTCAAAGTATACATATGCTAATTGTACAAGTAATACATTTTCCTTATTTAGTTATTGTAATTACAACTGTATTAGTGTATAAATAAAAAATAAATAAAAACATATGCAAAACACAACGAGAAAAGACATGAATAAACTTTTATAATCAAAATATTATGAATACCTTTATGATTAGTATTTAGTAAATATATTGTATTAGGAATATAAATATAACCTTTTGTATTATATGAATCATATCATATTTGCATACAATATGTAATTATTAGTTGATAATTTAATAATGAAAATTTCAGTTATTTAGGAACATAATAAATGGTTGGTATTTGGAAGTTATGGTAACATATCATATCTTATTTAGTGCATTGTATAAATAATAATAATAACAATAAAATAATTTTTTTTTAATACAACATGCAGCTAGAAATTGACATAAAGTGTAGTCATTTCTAGTAAATAACAACATATTTATAGCTATTGAACTTTAATAACCCTATAAATGTAGTTATTTTTGTAAGTTGCTTTTTATTTTAAGTTCAAAGTCAAAACTTATATTAATAAATGGTTATCCAACTTTAATTTGAAAAAGATTAAGAAACAAAAAATATTTATATGTTATCAGAAAATGATATTGTACAATTGTTATCAAAATAAAATTTGATTGATGAGATTACTTATGACCTAACATATATAACCTATATTATCAGTTAAAAAGTAGAGAAAATTGAATATATGTATATACACACACACACACACACACACACACACATATATATATATATATATATATATATATATATATATATATTCCGACTGATAGTTTATGATGTATTTTTTTATTATATTAATATTCAAAAATATGCAATTTATAGTATTTTTCATAAAGTTTTTAAATATCTAAGTTTTAAATATCGAAATAGCATAATCTCATTTAAATTTAAAAATTAATTAAATTGACTATCAAAATACGCAACATGATAACTAAAATAGACCGGGGGGGGGTATACTTAAGAAATTTTAAAAGAAATAAAAAAACTTTCTTTAAAAATAATATATTTATTAGAAAATGAATGTGTTTCAAAGAAACGATATCTTCTTTTAGGAAAGAGACATTTTGACCTAATTAAGTTACGGTTTGATATTGTTTCTAAAAATTGCTTATTTTTAATTAGAAGAACTTTAAAATAGTTTTTTAGAAAAGTATTTTGAAAAAAATAATTTGTATTCAACTAATTCATTTTAAAAATATTTTTATATGTTGATTGTGTTTGATTAATGTTTTTCTGAAAAGTATTTTTAAGAGGCAAATCACCAAAAAAAATAGCAAGTATCAATGCACTTTTAATATTTCGATGAATTTATAGAGAGAAAGTATGTCAATAATTATCATAAAAAATTAAATCAAATTTTTGTCTTTATTAAATTAAAATGAACATACTTAATATTTTGAATATTATGAATAGATAAATAGAAAAAAAAATCAAATATTTATATAATATGATTTAAAGATAATTAAGAATACCAAAGATTAAATAATAATAATAATAATAATAATAATAATAATAATAATAATAATAATAAACATAAAGTGATTAAAAAAATTATTATATGGAAATAAAAATTTTAAATGAAATTTAATCAAAATTATGAGATTTGCGAATTAATTAATTAGAGATATATTGGTAAATATGTAAATATGAAAGAGATATTTTGATCTTGAGATAAATGAGTTTATGCTTTTACTCTGGTTTTTATTAAGAAAAACATTTTAAACTTCTTTTAAACAACAGGAAAACTGTTTCTGCTTCCATTTAAAAGTAGTTTTATTAATTTGTCAAACACCTTATTTTTCAAAAAAGAAATAACTCTTTTCTTAAAAATAAATATTTTTGACCTTCTAATAGCATATCAAACATGCTCTAAGTAACAATACAAGAGTTTTTGGATCAAATAGTCAATCATATGACATTTTTATCATTTCACATATTTCTTTTACGTATTAATAATATAATTGAATAGTTCTCTAGACACAGATTGACTTTGTTATCAAATTTTTGGTTCGATGGATTTGTATATATAAACGAAATTATAACAAATGGAAGGACAACATATTTGACTATCTAGTGTGACATTTGAAGCTTCCAAATATCGACTCTCGTCTATGCTAAGTTAAAGGCAGGGCCGACTCTTGTTAAAAACAATTAAGGTTCATATTAGGCCCGTGCGAAAATCGAATCAAACCATTAACCCGAACCAATTTTCGGTTTGTTGGGCTAACGGTTTGGGTTATTGGGTAATTGATTAAGGGCTCGGTTCAAGAATATAGTTTAATGGGTAATCGATTCGGGGATCGGGTTGGGAAGCGAGAAACTCGGGCTACCCGATACCCCAATAAGACCCATAATTTTTATTCCTAAATTTTTTAATTTTACAATACTCACTTCTCATATTAGGGACTAGGGTTTTAAAATTTGGGACTTAGATTCAAAGACCAGTCGTCACTACTCTGAGACACATGCGACCTCCAAAATAAAAAAAATTCAAACTCAAGTGACGACTATTCTAATCTCCGGTCAGGCGGTCACTCAGGCGAGGTCCGAGGACACACGGTAACGACTAACGATTTTTTATTCGTTCCATTTAACTCCAATCCATTTTCATGATTCAAAGTTCAAAAGAAAAACATAATATTGGTTTGTTAGTCGAACTTCATGAATTTCTCTGAAGAAGGGCATATTGATGCGTATAGGCTTGAGGGTACATCATTCTTTTGTTGTATCTTCTGAGTGTTAATAGTGTCTCTACTCTCTTCTCTATGTCATACTAGTTAATGGTTTGACCTGATTTTTGCACAGGCCTAGTCTAATGTATGATTTTAGTGATGGTGTCATGGTGTAGTTCATTTGTATTTTGTAGAATGTAGGTTGTAACACAATAGCAGCTTCTTCTAATGTTCTGTATTGATGGTAATGTTCACTGCGTTGGTGGTTGTCTAATTAATAGGTGAACATGCTCAAATTTCAGAAGTTAGAAGCTCGTCTACTCGAGACTTTGAGTCTTACTCCTTTCAATTCCCACGACTTCTGTAATCTGCACAGAACTACTCGGCAGTCAACTCTCCAGTCTTAGATTCTCAGGCGCTCACTGCTCACACCTCACAAGTAAGCAATTCACAATTTGACACTTTGGCTCATTTCTTTGTACTTTGTTGTCTTCTAATCGTTGCTTTGTGTGAAGTGTGAATTGTGATGTGTCTATTGTCAAAGTGTGTAAAAATTTGATACTACTTAGCCTATTGTTTGTACGTTGTAGTTCTTTCTGTAATGAAACTACTTGGTGTTTATATCTTTTGCAGTTTTTGGTGAAAGTAGCACGGCTGAAAATATCATAATGGATAAGATTATTGGTGATAGTGGGGCTTTTAATTCAAATGCAATAGATCAAATTCAAACTATTGAGTTTAAAGTAACGAAAGGAAGAAAAAAAAAATCTCGTGCGTGGGATCATTATACTCTTACAACTGATTCTGATGGAATTGAAAAAGCTATTTGTAACTATTGTAAGAAAGAGTATTTTGCTGACATAAAAGAACATGGTACGACGTGAACGCTTACTCATATAAACAAATGCACAAAGATGCCTTACAATAATGATATTAAACAATCAAGATTAGCACTTCAACCAATGATAGGGGGTAACAATGGTGATGTAGTTGTTGTTCCATGGAAATTTGATTAGGAAGAGTGTAGAAAGGCCTTATGTCGTATGATAATTATTGATGAGCTTTCTTTCAGATTTTTTCAAAAAGAAGGTTTTACACAATTTATGAAAGTAGAACAACCTTATTTCCACATTCCTTCTCGTACCACTGCGATTCATGACTGTTTTGATCTTTTTGATGAAGAAAAACGTAAGTTGATGGCTGTTTTTAAGTAAACACAACAAAGAGTGTTTTTAACCACTGATACTTGGACTTCCATACAAAAAATCAATTATATGGTCATTACTGCTCATTGGATTGATAAAAATTGGACTTTGCATAAAAGAATTATCAACTTTTGTCCAATTACTAGTCATAGAGGTGAAGACTTAGAAAGTCTATTGGTAAGTGCTTACATGAGTGGGGATTGCATCGAATTTTCACTGTTACAGTTGATAATGCAGGTTCATATAGTGTTAAAAGAGGAGTATACATTAAAAAGTTACAAAACATTATGATTCATGGAAAAAAAAGTAGAAAAACAAATAATGCGAACTATAAGAGGATTAGAGGAATAAATTTTGACAAGGAAAGTCACGTTAAAGTCCACTCAATTATTTTTAATTTTTAACATGTACAATGTGTCAAAACTGAAACTACTAGTGGTTGTTGCCATGCATATAAGGCAAAGTAAATGAAACTATCCAAGTTTTTAGAACACGTGTTAAAACTATGAACATGTATACAATAGATGTATTCCAAAAGAAGTATGAATACAAATACATTGTTGAATGGTATGATACAATGCCTCTTCTTCCAGATTCCCCTATTGGATATTTTTGAAGATTCCGAAAGTTCAAACATTTTTTCTCTTGAACACTTTGACCCTAGATCTTGACTAAGTAATTGTGTCGTTATGATTTGATGTGAAATCTTTGTTTGTATCTCAATTGCCAAAAAAGTGGAACATTCAAAGAATGAGTATTATTTTGCATCTTATAACTCTCCTCTGTTCTACCATTATGGTATTAATTTTAAAAGTTCCATTTGATTAACCCTAGTTGAAATTGAATAAGTTGAAGGGAATTCAATGATACAAATACAAGAAGAAGAAAATATTAACTTTAAAAATTAAAAATTTGAAAAAATTAAATAGAAGTTTCCCGATTCTATGTAATTCTAATGTTGATTGATATTCATTTTCAAAGTCAAAATTTAGGAAGAAAATGAAATTAGAGTATGATATTATTTAAAATCGTAATGTTGGGAAGGAAATAACTAGAGTTTGATTTGATTTTGAAATAAGTTAAAAGAAAAAGGTAATGTGCGTGTGTGTGTGAGAGAGAGACAGAGAGAAATTGAATATATTTGGGCATTAGCTTGATGTATGTTGTATAATATACTAAGGGGGCGTTTGGTAGAATGTATTAAAAGAAATAATCCATGTATTAGATGTGGTATAATTTAATATCGTGTTTGGTAGGAATGTGAGCCTATGTATAACTAATCCATGGATTAGTTAATACATCCCACATGGTATTATGTGATGTATTGCTAATACCTTCCATTTGGAGGTATTAGCTCTAATACCATGGACTATTCTAAATAAAGACAAAAATACCCATCAAATCCTTTAATATTTAATTTATTTTTTTGATTTTATATTTTATATTTATACTAATAAAGTTATTTAAATAAATTAGCTTACAACTTTTATTATTTAGATATAATTTTTGTTTCAAAAATATGAATTACTTAATCTATTTATTATTAATATAAAATATTATAATTCGACGAATATGTTAATGTTGATGTATGAATTTAAAAACAATTCATAAGTACAATATTGTCTCTTAATGAAAGTTCATTAAACATTACCCAAGTAGTCTAAAACAAGAGTGTGTGTGTATATATATTTATATATATACACACACATCTCGGGTATAAAAATAGTTTAATTTATTTTTCTATATTTATTTTATATTTTTATTTTATTTTATGATAAAGAGTTTTTTAAAATTCATTGATACAAAATAAAGTTCAATAAATTTTCTCTATAATCATTATAGTTGTGTGACCTTTTGAGTTATTAACTCTAATTTTTTAAGATGACAATTATTTACTCTCAAATAATTTAAGTGAGAAAATAGTGAACATGACAATAAAAATTTTATTCTCTTAACTAGTTAAAAATGTTATAAAAAAATAATATTATCCATTAATTATCTACTTTGACTCAATTACATGAAATACAAAATCTCATAACAACTCTAGGGTATAATTGGAATTTTTTTTTAAAAAAAACATTTAAACCACACAAAATTAGTTAAGAAACAATGAACCAAACACTTGATAAAAGTAATCCATGCATTGCTAATCCCTGCATTACTAATCCCTGCATTATTCATTTTTGTACCAAACGACCCCTAAGTGTATACAAATTCACCTTTTGCTATAAAATTAATAGTATAGTCGTAAACATTAATAATTTTAAACTATTGTTGAGTATTATTAAGTATAGTATCTTTTTGTTATATTGTGTAGTTTCTCTTTTTGTTAAATTTCTTTGGGATAAAGGTGAAGCATACTTGATTCGATAAATAATTATGAGGTTTATATATTGAAAAGTCAGAAAACATTATGAATCATAATAAAAAAAAATTAGAAAAATAAATAATGCCAATTATAAAAAGAATAAACTTTAACAAGAACAGTCACATCGAAGTCCGCTAAATTATTTTCAATTTTCACATGTACAATGTGTCAAAACTGAAACTACTAATGGTTGTTGCCACGCAGATAAGGCAAAGTAAATGAAATTGTACAAGTTTTAAAGCATTTGTTAATACACAATATATTTTATTTTATTTTATTATATATATGTGGTGAATCGCCACTCGCAGGTACCATATCCTTTTTTTTCTTCTTTGTTGAAAATGGAAAACAGAACAGAAAATGACAACTCTCTTTCCTTACCCATGTTGGCTGATGACTTTGATAAAGCTGAGAAGGGAATTGGATCAGGTAGACTAATTAGCAATGGCAAAACATCCTTTCTCAAAACAACTTTTCATGGACTCAATGCTCTATCAGGTTCTTCCTAATTCTTTGCTTTCTTCCTTTTTTACTACTTCTGTTTCATTTTTAAAAATTATATATGACAATTTTTTTATTCATAACAGAAGAAAACAAGAGCTTAGATACTTCTCAAAGGATTTCTTCTATTTGTAATTTTAAATATTATCCCTGTCATTTCAATTTATTTAATATATTTTTATTTTAAAAAGAATTTGAAGGTTTTTCCCCCTAAATTTTGTTGTCTTAAAACTTAAGATATGTCAAAAATATTAATATATCCCTAATTTTGTAATGTTAAATATGTCATGTGAAAAATAGAAATTAAAAGAGTAATGAAAAAGAAGTTTCATTTGTTGTTTTTTTTTTTTTAAAAAAAATGCGTCAAATAAATTAAACAGAGGGAATAAAACGTATCATTTCCTTTGTTATAAGATCATATCATTGAAGATAAAATAAATTTTTAAGATTGAAGCATTTTAGATATATTTAAGTGGCATTCCCTTGAAATTTATTGTTTGAATGTGTTTAACTTGATTTGGAATATGAGAATCAAACTAACAACATATATTACCTTGAAATTTATTGTTTGAATGTGTTTAACATGATTTGGAATATGAGAATCAAATTTACAACAGAAGCCCCTGCACTATAATTAATGAGCTTCAATTTTAAGTTCACAGGATTCATTGAACAACCTACCTTTATGGGGTACATTTGCTTAGTAGAAACATTTATTTTATTTTTGGTAGAGAATCAAATGTGAATTGTAGTTGATGAACTTTCTGTTTCCTCAGGAGTTGGGATTTTGTCGACTCCATACGCGTTATCATCAGGAGGGTGGTTAAGCATGATACTTCTTCTTCAAATTGCATGTGTAACTTTCTACACATCAATATTAATAAAGAAATGTATGGATTTTGATCCAACTATTACAAGTTATCCTGACATTGGAGATCGTGCATTTGGAAGAAGAGGAAGAATATTGGTTTCAGTTTTTATGAATCTTGAACTTTACATGGTAGCAACTGGTTTTCTAATTCTTTCAGGGGACAACTTGCATAATCTGTTACCAGAAGTCAACTTTGAGTTTTTGGGAATCCAATTTGGTGGAAAACAAAGTTTTGTGGTTATTGTTGCTCTCGTCATATTGCCAACAGTATTGTTAAAGAACATGAGCATTCTTGCGTATGTATCAGGCTCTGCAGTATTAGCTACTCTCGTGATTATTGGTGCAATTTTCTGGGAAGCAATGTATGATGGCATTGGATTTCATAAAAGTGGAGTAGTTGTGAATTGGGGAGGAATCCCTACATCTTTTAGCTTATATGCTTTCTGTTATTGTGCCCATCCTGTTTTTCCAACTCTATACACTTCAATGAAAAACCAAAACCAATTTTCAAAGGTAAATAAACTAATCACAAAATTTCATTATTACTATCACAAATAGTATTTGACTTTGATGTAATAATCTTGCAGGTAATGATTGTGTGTTTTGCGTTCTCTACCGTAACCTATGCATCAATAGCAATTATGGGATACTTAATGTTCGGCTCTGATCTGGAATCACAAATCACATTGAACCTTCAACCGGAAAAATTAAGCTCAAAATTGGCTATATACACTGCTTTGATCAATCCAATAGCCAAGTATGCATTAATGATGACACCAATTATTAACAGAATTGAGGAGCGTTTGCACTCATATTGTGATAAAAAATCATTTAGCTACCTCAACAGGACTATATTAATGATAAGCAGTGTAACTGTGGCTCTAACTATACCCTTTTTTGGGTATCTCATGTCACTAGTTGGAGCATTTCTTAGTGTCACAACTTCAATTTTGGTACCAAGTTTGTGCTACTTGAAGATTTTAGGCACTCACAACAAACTTGGATATGAGATAGTAATAATAGGATTTATAATTCTAATGGGGATCATAGTCTTAGTTACCGGTACATACACATCCATGCAGGAAATAATGCACCTCATGTAATTAGGTATTTTACTAAAACATATTTGTGTCTGTTCTATGGTTTTCAACAGTTGTTTAACTTGTTATGAAAACAAATTTTTGGTACTGTTACTATATCAAAAAGGATCTTAAACGGTTATTAATTAAAAACAATAGCTTAATTGCCGCTAAATATGTATTTTTAGCAATAATTAACACTCTTTCTATATGTCTCCAAAGCCTCTAGCTATATTGGATCTATAGACACTTAACTAATATTGATAAAGACTTTAGCATTCTTTATTAACTAGTGAAACTATTCGCGCTTTGCGCGATTATATGAAATATTTATAAGATAATAATATGAAATCTATAACATTTAGGTTAGTATCGAATATATAGATAATACTTATATTTCTCCTCGTCTGGATATTATAGACTTTTTAAAAACATATAAAATATATTTATTTGTTCTGTATATGTATATATTGGAACAAAATATTCACCGTGGTGAAGTAAATGAAATAAGGGATAATATGTTGAAATAACAATATATTGGTATTAGGTTGAAAATATTTTAGATGTTTTCTAGGAGTAGTGATGTTCTATCTAAACTCTGATTTCGTCAAAATAAAATTATTTTCTTTTATTTTGTTATTACATTTGCTTATTATAATTTTTTAAACATTATTTAAATACTTTGTAAAATTTTTGAAAAATGAAGCATAGAAAGTCATGATTCATATTTAATATTAAACTTTACAAGTAAGATGAAGAGACATGAGTTATAAATAATTCAAATGTATAATTTTATTAGCCATTAAATGTATTACTAATTATGTATTGATTTTATTTGTAAAATAAAAAAATAAAAATAAGGTGTGAAAATACAAAAAATGAACAGAGAAAATATAATAATTGGTGACTACATAAAAATTATAAATACATTTCAAAGCAAAAAGAACAACGACAGATTGTTACATACGCAGAAAATGACATCATGAAAATAATAATATATTTTTCAATTACTTTTTATAATTTATAATAAAAGTGAAACTAATCATCATAAATTTTGTTGTTGTTAAATTGAAATAATTATATTATTTTTTTTCATAACAAAGAGAAAATAAAATACTAAAGGATCAAACGATTAGTATTGACAATATAATACATTTAGCTAAATTATTTACATAAATTAAAACTTTAAAAACTCTAGCAAAAGTAATTAAGTTGCTAATAAATTTTAAAGTGGAAAAATAATCTCTAATTATGCTTAATTTTTTTTTCTTGTACCATCTTCTTTTGCAAAGAGATCCGTCATCATGTTTTGATCCATATGTCAAACTCTTCATATATGCAACCAACTGAATAAAAAAAACATATACGAATTAAAAATAATTATGTCAAAAAAAAAGAACGAAATATAAACCATATTTAATATATTTATATATTATCTTTTCAATAGTAATAACAATACTAAATAATTATTATTTCTTGAAATCTAACAAATATTATAATCAAACTATATTATATATGAAAAACTAACTATTAAAAAAAGTAATTGCATACGGACAAAGCATTGTTAAGAATTAAAGAGATTTTTTAAATCATACTTACTTGCTAAATTATAATACAAACATAAAAATATATATTAAGAAAGCATGTCTAAGTCCATAAAAATAAAAGAAAGACTTAAGAATGAAATATATCTTACCTTCATATAGTTTTTTTTGTTACATGTTAGCTAATTCACAAACAAGTATTATGGAGAAGAGAAATTATAACTTTGTATGTGAATCTTCATGAAAATAAATATGAATCTATATAGACAAAATAAAGGGAATGAAAAAAATAAGGATCTGAGAATGATATATTGATTAACTTCATGTACTTTTTTTTTTGTTACATGTTAGTTTCCTTCACAAATCAAATACGAATTTATAGACAAAAATAGAGGAAATAAAAAATAAAAAGTTCAATGAAGTATTTCTTACCTTCATGTACTTTTTTTTGGTTATAGATCAAACTTATATGATAAAAAAAGAAAGAATAATTGTGAAAGTGAATCTTCATTAAACTAATATAAATTTATAGGCAAAATAAAGGAATTTCATAAGACACATAAACTTATAAATTTAATTGGAGGTTATGAATATAAAAATTATGAGAGCCATGAATATTATTAAAAGTAAAATTTAAAGAAGGGCAAGTCATGGGTAGTAACTCCTAGTGAATAAATTCAAAAATAAAAATAAAAATACTTAAAATGTAAAAATAATAATATTATGATTTCATGATTAGAAGTGAGATAAACAAATAGAAAAAAATATAGAATTTTTTTATTATTATAAATGTTCATACATTAATAAAGTATTTATTTGTATATTTGTATAAATGAAGTAATAATTTTTACAATAAAATAATTAATTTAAATTAAAAGAAGTCAAAAATAAATAAATTATGTTTCTCTTTTAATTATAAGTGAGATAAATAAATAAAAAATATGAAGAGTTTTTGTTATAAATGACCCACCATTAATAATAAATTTAAGTAATTTTTTATGATATATAATAATTATTTTTTTTTAAAAAAAAAGATGAAAAAAACTAAATGTAAATGGAGGCCATATAGAGGTGCCACATCACCTCCTCTATGGTCCTCATTTATATATATATATTGATGTGTATATTTATTGTTGCTGAAAGTTGTTTTTATTGTAGTGTGTAATGATCAACTACTCTAGATGATTGAGTATAAAAACAAATTTTTGGATAACTATTTTGTACTAGTAATATATCATGGAGTACAAGTGCAGTGTTTATATAAATAAACAAAGAGATAAGTATTATGAAAAAAAACGAGTCCATGTGAGCTTGCCTAATGAATTATATTTGAATTGCTGCAATTCTTAATCAACGCTCTACCACTAATAAATGCAGAACAGGCTGGCCATAGGAATTATAACCAAACATCTAAATCATGCATAGTTCGTATGTAATAGATAGGTTTATTAACTCTACAATAAAACATACATATAAATTGTTAGTGAATTAACAATTATAAGAGGTTAGTTGGATTCACATCTTATGATTTCTACGTTTGTCATCAACCTATTGAACCAGGTTTACTAAAGTAGAGACTAATAGAAACAGTAAAAACAATAGTTACTTCAGAGCTTATCTTGGAAAACCTCATTTCTCACGAGTGTATAAACCACCACTATCACAAAAAACACTTTTAGCGTCATTTCTTTAATGGCAATGATATATAAATGCAGCTAAATTATGTTGTACAATCAATTATTAGCGGCGAATGACCTTTAGTCGGTAAAACTTGACCCATTAATGATAATTATTTAGAAAATCTAATAGACCATTTCATAAGAATACTTTTTATTATAAAATACCCCCAACATTCTCTACAGGCTATAGCTAAACCCATTTCATTTCCAAACTCCCCAAATTTCAAAAGGCTCATCCCTCTTCATCTTAAGCAAGCGTCCATTTAGATTCACAAAATTGATATGAAGCACCATCAATTCCTCTGAAGCTTCATCTTCTTCATCGTTTGCATCTCCATCTTCTTCATCTGCCATCAATTTCCTAACCCTTTGCCACCTGCTGCATTCTATTTTTTTGAATGTGATTGAATGATGGTCAATGTTTTGTGTATGAGCCATGAAATTTCTATATTTGAGAATCGCACTATTGCAGTGTAGTTTGTTGTGATAGAGTTGTACTTTGTTGTAACGACATGTTTACATCATATGGAAAAGTCAAATAGGGAAAGAATTTGGGTCTGAAAAATTTGGACTAATGACTTGGAAAATTCTAGCCTAGGCCAGACTTGGACACGGTGAGGTCTAGGAAAATGTAGGAACGAACGGGGGACGGGGGGGGGGTGGGGGGAAGATTAATTATGAATTTAATCGCATGAGTAAATAGTCAAGTCGTTAAGCAGCTTGTACGACTTTATGAAATCAAATTTGAGTGAGTAAAACTCCAGAAACTGATCTTAGCTTGGTGTGAAAGAGCAGTTTTTGAATGTCAAGGGTTGAAGGTGTGTTGCAAGATGGGAGCTTGAAACTCAAATTTTGACTTTTGGTCTCTGTGCAAGCCGTCAGGGCGGGTCCATTGTGGTGGGTTGGGTCCCGCTGTGGAAGGACATTTGCGACCTAAATCAAAGAAAAACTCCAAAAAAAACCATTATCTTTTGCAAAATTCGTTCTTGAGAGCTAAGGGATGACCCACGGCAGTGCCTTGAGAGTTTTCCACAACTTCTAATGCTAAAAGTTAGATTATTACTCCCCTAATTTGTAATTTGATTCTTAGAACTTAGAATCTTGTATAATTATCATTGGGGAAGGGTTTTGACTTGAAGTTAATGGTGAAAAAGCCCTAATTGAACCTTAGGATCTTGGGTTTGGCCTATAATTGATAAATTCATTATTATCTAGGTAAATTATGTCTTGTTTATTGATTCTTGTGTTTAATTACATGTTTTATGCCAAGAACAAGTTGAAACAATCTAGAGAGAGAAGGCTCAAGTGTCTTAGGAGGATCCAAGCTTGATTTTGAGGTAGATGATAGTTTTATTCCCTGTTTGTGTGATATATGCCGGTTAATTGTTTCATTTTATGCATGCATGTATGTGAATAAGGAAACGTGAATTGAATCTAATGCAAATGACAATATGTTTATGAAGAATCATCAACCCATTACTTGATTGTATGACTATGAACATTGTTCATTATGGGTTTAATTGTCATTGTGGTTGTGCTGACTGAATCTGATGTTACATTATGACACATATATTGGATCGGGTGTCGCGTTCCGACACATATATTGGACCACATGTCATATTTCGACACATCCATTGGATCGGGTGTCACGTTCCGACACATGTTGTACCAATCCTAAAACGAACTAAGGTGAACTAGAGCTTTGTAATTGTTTCTTGAGTTAATTCTGTAATAAATGAGTTATATTAGTGTCCTTAGGCAGTATGTGAAGTTTGGTTAAGTTTTGAGGTTAAATGTCCAAGAACGTCCATGACATTTGGAAGGTGTGTCTTAGAGAGTGCTTGTGTGTCCTTGTGTGTTTAAGTGAGTTTTACGTGTTCGTTTTGCTTGAAATTAATGTAGGCTATTCCTAAGACCTAGACGACTATATTTAGGGTTTTAAAGTCCGGATATGAACCCACCTAGGACCCACGAGGGGTCCTACAGAAGGGCCCAAGATTTAGGCTCAAAACTGCCTGGCACTATCCACTAACGGGACCTGTCGACGGCCAGTTGACCAATCGACGGCTCGTCGATTTGGACCGTTGATTGGACCTACAGGTCTTCTAGTTTTGAGGGTTGTAGACCCAACCAACGAACCCTCACCAACGGGACGTCGTTTGACACACGGTCCGTTGGTTGGGAGTCGTTGATGCTGCCTATGAAAAAGCTGTCATTTTCTATTTTGGCTTGGGGTGTTCTGTAAATTCACCCCAAGTCTTTTATGAACCTAGGTTTAGTAATAGAGTCTATTAGGTATATTAAAGTATTTCAAACCCTTAAATGTAGTTTTATACCTCATTTCCTAAAACCCCAAAACCCTTCTCTGTTAGAATTATCTCTCAAACTCCATAGAATCTAGAAGTCAAGAAGAATCTAGGAGGGCTGTTGGTGGTCGAGTTCTTCATCCAAATTAGTGGGGTTTCTTCTACTTGAGGCATGGTATCGATCCTTGAACTCTCTTCCATTCAAGGAGTCCATTTAATGAATTTTCAAAAGGGGTCTTAAACCCTAACTTCTTCCATCTTTAACTCTAAATATGGGTCTTGCATGAAAATGTTCCTAATGATTCAAAAATGATGTTTCTAATGTTATTTAATGATTTTAATGCTTAAACTTCAGTGAAAACATGTCAAAGCCTTTTAACAATTTTGGCTGAAGGAATGGGTTAAGTGAGCATGATTATGTAGTGTTTGATCTTTAGTTTCGTATAGTTGATGCTATATTTTAGCTACTTACCTAAGGTTTATATTATGATGAAATGTTGAATAAAATGTTATAGGTGATGGAAGCTTGGATTAAAGGGTAAGTTGGTTATGTTATTTAGCTTTAATTATGAAATGTTCTGAGTGCTACGGTCCACCTTCTTGGTGAAGGTGTTTACTTGATGAATTTGATTATACTTGGTATGTATTGTAAGTGTGGCTTTGAAGTCCTAATGTGTGAAATGAAATGATAAAGAAGTTGGTTCTTGTAATGTGTATTGTGAAACGAATTATATGCCTTGACTAGATTATGCCTAAATGAAGTAAGTGTGTACTGAGCATGTTTAAGTGTGTCTTGTGATGAATGAAGGTCTAAGCATGCATAGAAATTAATGTAATGTAAATGATGCTTATGTGCAAGGTGCGCTCACATGTACACACACTCACACTTGAATTAATGAATTATGCTAAGTTAAGTCAAAAAGGGGTGTTTTGGGGTAAACACTCTTCATGAGTTGAGATGAAGTGTTTAGTAGAAACCTCACTACATTCTAAGAGATTTTTAAGATAGGTCGGAGGATAAATTCTCTTCGTGAGTTGAAATGTGGTGTTTACTAGTTATCCTTAACCTATAGCATATAATGTTTAGAATCCGTAGGGAGTTATGCCTAGTACCGAGAGGATATGAAGAAGGGGTGGTTACACTGCGTGAGTTGAAATGTTGTATTCCAATGTACCTCTTGATATGACTACTCCTCGTTAGTAGAGAATGAGTTCCTTAGTAGAAATCTCCTTATCCCTTAACTATGCACCCACATAGGTGTAGCTAATGGGAAAGCCATGTAAAAGCTAAGAGAATGACCTTACTCTAGGCAAGTGAGGATCCCTCATCCGACAGGGGTTAATGTCGGGATTACATGTCTACCTCTCATGGTGTATGTTGTTTAAGCTAACCCCCACAAAAGAAATGAAAGTTCTAAGTCTTCTAAAAGAATGTACTACTTAGGGTAGATAGTGAAATGGGACGCTATTTATCCGTTGCACTAGGTAGGCATTCTGAAAGGGGATTCTTGGTGAGACTTATATGAATTGAATAAACTAAGTTTCATAAAAGAACTTACTACTTAGGGTAGGTAGTGAAATGGGATGCTATCTATCCATTGCACTAAGTAGACCTTTCGAAAGGGGAGTCCTTGTTCTAAGCCTTCTAAAAGAGTGTACTGTTGACACCCAATTTTGGCCTAACATTTTTAAAATTCGTGATTTTGAAGCTTAATTTATTTAATAGCAAATTTTGATCCGATGATTTTAAAATTCATACATTTTGAGTCAAATACAAAAAAAAAAAAAAACTGCCTTTCCCACATTGTCTTTCAAATAATTTTCAATTTTGCAATAGTCCCACATCGGTATTTCATCCTTTTTGAGGATTTTTGGGTTTCTATATAAGCTCACTTCATTCACTATTTTTAGGAGAGGATTTGGAGGGGAAAACAAAAGAATACTCATAAAATTTTGAGAATTCTTGGTTTCCATAGTTCAAAAATTTTAAAGTGTTTTTGTGGTTTTTCGAGTTGAGGAGGTGGAGTCGTCTCCTTCAAACTCGTAGTTCCGGTTCGCCGCCCAGAACCAGGTAAATTTTTTTTAGCCTTGTTTTATTTAATTCCCAGCTCTTTTATGTTTTCTGTTTATTATATGTAGCTTGTTTTGTGTTTTTTAGTTTAATGTAGTTCTAAAAGTCAATTAATATTTGTGTTTATTGTAGTTTTAATATTAGCATTATTTTACGGTTTGATGTTTATTTATTTATTATTATTATTATTTTAAAATTGTTAGTCAACTATTTGTTATCTTAACTTTTCAGGGTTTTGTTATTATTCTATTTTAATGTTATTTTTAATTTTCATATATTACGTTATTGTTATTTTCATTTCTAATTATGTTGTTTTAGTTTGGTTGTTGTTTTCCCTATTCTCTTGGGATAAGTTTGTTATGTTTTGTTGATGTTCAGGTTATATTAAATATATTTGTTAAAGGGCCAATGAAAAATCTATCCGTCGGGTTTAGAGGCCTTTCCATTTTTAAAAGACGGAAATTTTAGTTTAAGTTTATATAAAATTGTTTTTTGTTAAAAATTGTTGAAAATGACCGATGAAGAAATTACCGTCGATTTCCAAGGCCTCCCACGTTAATACGACGGATTTTTATTTTTAGTTATTATTTGAGTTATTAATTTTTATTTATTTGGTACTAACTCTTTTACTAAGTGTTTACAGGTACCCAAACTTGCTTCCTTGAAGCCATTCGAAAAAACTCGAATTTTATATTTTATTTCATTATTATGTAAATATTGACGTTAGGCAAACCTTAGGTCGATGAATATTATTTTATTTTATTGTGTATATTGTGTGTTTATTATATTTGTACATTATTTTATTTTCTTATCCTCAATTTGAAAAAAAATGAATTCAGTCGGGAACCACATTTATTGATTCCGAAGGGTGCCTAACCCCTTCCCTTCGGAATAACTTGAACCCCTTACCTAGAATCAATTTGGTTTCGTAGATTAATAATTGGTTTCCTAGTTTTCCTAAGATTAGGTGGCGATCTTTTTAAAACTCGTTTATTTTTTAAACTTTGTTAAAATTGAATCAATTAATTAATTTTCGAGTTGCCGCGACGTTTCGCCCTAGTTCGAAAGAGTAGGGATGTAAACAAAATGGCGACTCTGCTGGGGAGTTTTAGAGGTTTTAACCAATATGAATTTATTTATTTTTTTTCAAATTGAGAAAATTTTTGCTTTATGATTATGTTATACCTTGTATTTTTATATTTTGCTGATTATTTGTATATTGTATTTATTCATTATTTATCTTGTTGTGTGTATATTAACATTGCATTCATGACATAATATTTTCCGTCAAACGACATTTATTTCATTTCCACTAAAGGACGATTATGCGTGTTCACAATCGTTCATTAATCAAAGATTTTCTCGGGGTACCCTGACGAGTGTAGTTGGCTACTTGATAGTCAACGATCGTTAACTGTCCCAGCCTAAGTAGTCCGCTTGGGTTACCTTTTCCATTATAAATACAACCCACTCTTAGTAAACTAGCGTAGAGCCAAGCAAAATCCCAAAATAGCGCATTTGAACTAAGATGACTCAATACCCAAGGCGTGTTGGGCCCGTTAGAAGACCACCTTGAGTTTAAAACGGCCCACGGCCTAAATGAACGTTCATACTTACGTGTTTAAATTTGAAGGATGTATACGTTGTTTGAGAAAATCATTGTCTCATAGGGTAAGGATTAGATTATAGTTAGCTTAGGTTAAAGAAAGAGCTTCACCAGCTACTAGCTTATTCAAAGATCTTGGCACCCGGAGATGACAACAAATCAAGAAAGCAGAACGATCTTTCGCGGAGGCATAGTTTATGGTCGTACCCCTGTGTGGGACTGATTATTTTGTACACATTTCCCCTATTATGTATCCCCATTAAGGTTAATTTATAAAATTTGTATAAATTTGAGTTTTTGGAGCAATGAAATATTTCAAATAACGTATACATCCTTCAAATCGATAGGCCTATCCTAGGCATAAAAGGGTCACATATTTGTATAGGACGCACAATAATTGTTTGTATGCTATGTGATATGTTTCAGTTTGTCTTTAATTAAAACTGTGTTTATGTGTTTAATTCATTTTTTGTGTAATATTTTGTATTATCCATTATGTTCAGGAACTAACACTCTTACATTTTGAGTTGTTCTTCTTCAGCGAAAAATTGATTTATGTTCGAATTTAGAAACCATTATTTATCCGTAGTCGCGAGAGACAAGAGGATTAGCGAAATTCGAGTCATTTTATATCACAAGACAATTATATCAAGTCAAAACGATAAATCAGGGGAGTATTTGACTATGAGGTGGCACCCACTTATTTTATTATTATTTTGCATGATGGTTCAGCTCTCACATATTTCTCATATTTTTGTAGGAATACCGTCCCCGACATCAGTCGGGGATGGTCATAACAATGTCTGTATCTCGTGAAAATTGGGAGGAGACAAAGGTCCAGAAAACATCCAAAAAGAGTACAACAAATCATTACTGTAGAAATTCATAGGTTACATTCAACAGACAGGATAAATATTGACGATTAAGAGGTTATAAAATATATTGATAAAAAAAAAAACTTCATGAGTACAAATTTAGTGGCGCTAGACCTAGGAATTTCTATGAGTTGTCTAAATCTTTGAATTATTATATGCCTTATCTGGCCGAACTACGCGTACCTGATTCTCATTTCGGTGAGATACGTAGGCAACCCTTCTTGGGTTCGGTATTATCTTCTCCAAAAAAAAAGTATGTGCATATTTTCAAAGTTATAGCTGCACGAATTATGCGTACCTGATTCTCATTTCGGTGAGATACGTAGGCAACCCTTCTTGGGTTCGGTATTATCCTCTCCAAAAAAAAAATTCTTTTATAAAATAGTTTGTGCATATTTTTCCAAGTCATATCTGGCCGAACTACGCGTACCTAATTCTCATTTCGGTGAGATACGTAGGCAACCCTTCTTGGGTTCGGTATAATCTTCTAAAAAAAAATTATAAAAATCGTTTGTGCATATTTTCCCAGTCATATCTGCACGAACTACGCGTACTTGATTCTCATTTTAATGAGATACGTATGCAGCCTTTCTCGGGTTCGGTAATCATTTTTTTTTAAAAAAAATATTTGTACATACTGTTAGAGTCATGTCTTCAACTCGGTCGGGACCTATATGGTTAAGAGCATGTAAATATATTCGATATGATGGAAAAGACTGACTTTGCGTTAAACTATAGATTCTCGTGGTACATCTTATCTGTACTTTTGTGATGCTTGAAAATTCTTTTGTATTCGATCAAGATAAGAATAAAACTAACCTTATGTTTCATGTGCATTGTGTGGTGAGACTTTGATCAAAGTTCAATTGTGTTACACTGTTGATCTAGAACTTGACCTGAATGTTTTTTGAGGCAAAATCATGAGTAATGTTTGGTTTGAGAAAGGATTGTAGGCCTTTTTGATTCGATTGTGCCTTTCAAAGCCTACCAAATTACATTAATCCCTTGTTTTCCCATTTTGAGCCTGAAACCTTTATTTGGACAACCACATCTTAATCACTACCTTTTTGAGTGCTTACAAGCACTAACCTCTCTTGACCCAACCTTCTTGAGTGCACCAAGAATGTGCAAATGATAAGAGGAAATCCATGTTTGAAATTTTCAAAAGCAAAGATATTGAGTCTCCCAAAATAAAGGAAGCAAAGACCTCCAGAGAAAAGAGAAAAAGGAAGAAAGAAAAGTGGAAGAAATGAAGAAAGGTAAAAAATACCCTTACAGGGTCAATGAAAGGTGGAAAGGAAAATACTCCAACAAAAAAGAGAAATTATTATAATAAGGGAGTGAATAAAAGAGAAGCTCCAACAAAGAAGGACTTAAAAAAAAAAGCTCAAAATAAGGGAAGGGAAAAGCGTTAAAAATGAGAATTCAAAAGAATTTGAGATGAGGGAGAGCAATGAAGAGGATCTAACGCCAAAGGCTTACCAATCATTTAAAGCACAAATTCTGTGTGACGCTCAAGGAGAAATTAAGTCACTTTTATCTCAACTAAATATTCTACCCATCCCTAAGCCTACGTTACAAGCCAATGACAAGCCCTACATGATCTCATTCCAAATGTTCTCACATTAGTGGAGATTCACATAAGGGTCAAGCATATGGTTTCAAAGTTGTGTGCATTGAACATTCTTGGGAGTGTGAGTGCACTTTGAAAAAATGTCCTATAATCAAATATTTCAAATGTGTGTGAAATAGGACTAACCTTTGTCGTGAGGGCACTTGAAACATGAGGATTGATACAATTCAAAATCTTTGTTTGAAACAAGATGAACGGATCTTGTTAATCCTTAAGTATATTTGAGGTACCACTTGAAGCTCTAGGAATTACCTTAATTCAATCTTAAAAAAAAAGAAGAAAAAAAAAAAGATTTACCTGCAATCTTAACTGTTGGTACCAATCGTGGTGAAGATTTGACTATCTCATCGCATTTTTATTTTTTGAAAAAAAAAAGATTAAAAAAAAATTGTCTTTTAAGTTGTTCATTATAAAAGGTGTTGTTAAGTTAATCTTATATATGTGAGACACCTATTTTACTTCATTGGATTGTCCATCCCCAAAATGTGATATGTCTTGTTTTAGGTTTTGAATATAGCAAAGGATACCATTTGCATATTCCATCATGTTCATATTGTGCATTTTCTACTGATAATCTTTCAGATTCTTTGCAGCACTCATCATCCACAAGGGGAACTACGTTTGACCTGATTCCTGCTCCAACGGGATACGTAGGCGCCACAACGGCTCGGTCATATTCCCAGTAAGATTTCCATTTCTCTTCATAATGGAAACTGGGACAGAATTTTTGAGAGGATCTCAAAAATTCATTTGAAGTTGGACTTCTTTAACAATTTAAAACAGAAGACCCAAATTCTACAGAGTTAGCCTTGGGGAGATCTCAAAAATTGCGGTAATCTAGTTTTCAACTGCGACAAAATTTTTGGGATGATCTAAAAAATTCCACAAATGTCATCTGTTACTTATTGAAGTAAACTGGGAATTTTTTTTTGAGGAGGGGCCTCAAAATTCCAGAATGAGCAACCTCAGAGTTAACAGAGCAAGTTACAAGAGTTCTTCTATATTGTAAACCGGGACAAATTTTTGAGGAGGGTCCTCAAAAATTCCATCAAATGTGTCATATAAAGAGCGGGCGAGCGTGCAATCCAACTGCAAGAAGGAGCATGGAGACAAAACCAACACAAATCAGTCTTTCAAACTAAGAATTTTTGTTTGGATGGAGGAACATTGAAGTCAAAAAATGACTATACAAAGCTGTCAAGAATGACGAAAGGCGTCACTTGCACCCATCGTGGACTCCTCAACAAAACCTTAAAATCTTCCATCTCATTTTAAGTCTACATGAATATTGTTCCCCACAAAAGTCACAAGACAAGACCTATACACCTTCTCAACTATCACAGACTCATCCACAGGAGTAGAGACACGAATGGGCATGTCAAGAAAATCACAATGTAAATCAAGACAATAACAAATGAAGAAGATACATATTAAAATATGGATCCAGGATCAAATAATACAGAAGCCATGCAATCACAAACCAAAAGATTACTTGTGATAACAGCATCAGATGTCTCCGCTTCAGACCTCCCGGGGAAAGCATAACAATGGGCCCTATCACCTGTCTGCCTGTTGCCCCTACCATGTTGCGCTGCAGTAGTTCCAGTTTGCCCTCCACCCCGGTTGATTTGGTGACCTCCAATACCCTGGCCACCACGTCCTCCAGAATGGCGGCCTCTTCCATGACCACCTCTACCTCTGACTATTGGGGGTCTGTAACTCTGTTTTGGACAATATCTCCTAATATGTCCAGTCTCTCCACATCCATAACACTCTCTGGGGTCAAGCATAGGTCTCTGTGAGAACGACAAAGTCTGGGGATAACCTCCAAACTCAGAAGAATGTTGGCTGGTCTGCGATGGACCCCCAGCTACAACCTGCAGTGAAGACTGAATAGGTCGGGCTGGGTAACCTCTTAAACTCTGCCCTCTGGAGTAAGAACCACTAAACTCACCTCCCTTACGAAACTTCTTAGATGTCGAGGCCATGGTTAAATCGTCTGGCTTCACCCCCTCCACCTCTATCACAAAATCAACCACTTCTTGAAAGGATTTTGCTGCAGCAGCTACCTGTAAGGCTGGAATCTACAAGTCTGACCTCAATCCCTTCACAAAACGGCGAATCCACTCTTGTGGACTGAAGCAAAGCTGGGTGGCATACCTGGATAGTGCACGAAACTTAGCCTCATAAGCAGTAACCGACATCCTGCCTTGCTCCAGGCTCAGGAAATCATCTCTCCTCCTATCCCTCAAAGTCCGGGGTATATACTTCTCCATAAATAAGCTAGAGAATGACGCCCAAGTCATAGGTGGTGCCTGTGCTGGCTGACACTCAACATATGACCGCCACCACATTTTGGCGTTCCCCTGAAACTGATAGGTCACAAACTCAACGCCAAATTGTTCTACTATGCCCATCTTATGTAGCAGCTCATAACAATCAACCAGGAAATCATATGCATCCTCAGATTCAGCACCCTTGAAGACTGGAGGTTTCAACTTCAAGAATTTAGTGAAAAGTTCATGCTGATCACTCGTCATTATAGGCCCTGTAGTCAATCGAGGAAACGTGCCTACTTCCAATGAGGCATCCATGCGGGGAGCCACAGCAGCTGCATGTTGTACTCCCGGAACCTGAGGTGCTGGTGCAGAAAACACTGGATGTGTCTGGCCCTGATCAGATAACCCGCTAAGATAGGTGAGAACCTGGTTAATCATCTCTGGGGTAGGTTGGGGTGGTATTTCCTCATCTTGCACTTGCTCATTTTCCCCTTCCTCACCCTCTCTTCTACCTCAGGAGTCGGTGGAGGAGTCACCGCCCTATTACTAGCTGGACCAGGTGTTTGTCCTCTACCTCTAGAGGACGTCCTCCCGCGACCTCTACCACGACCTCTTGCCACTGCTCCTCTTCGAGCTACAGCCTCAATGGCTGGCTCAGACGCATCCTGTCTTGCCGGTGTTTGTGTTGGCACAGTTGTTGCTCTAGTTCTAACCATCTGCAAAATAGAGTGAGGATGTCAGATACCAATTTGTATCACCTAGATACCAATTGGATCCAAGTAATAGCATAAAAGAAAGAAATAATGGAATTTTCCTAAAGTCCTATAGACTCTCAAAGAAAAATAAGGGCGTCCTTCACCGTTCCTCAAGACTTTACTAGACTCGTTCTTGTGAGATGAGACCAACGAACCTAATGCTCTGATACCAAGTTTGTCACGACCCAAAACGAGCCGCGAGTGGCACCCACACTTATCCTACTATGTGAGCGAACCAACAATTCTAAAACCCCACATTTACCAATATTTCAACCATAATGAACAAAATGCAGAAGACTCAAAATCTTATTAATATAACCAATAAACAAGCTTGTAAAGTTTATCAACTATTATCCCCAAAATCTGGAAGTCATCACACTAAGAACATCTATCCTCAAATTTCTAAATCTAAGAATATTTAAGAAGCTAAAGTAAGTAAAAGAGATGGTCCATGTCCGAACTTCAAGACATCAAGACGTGAAGGAGAGAATCCAGTCCGAGCTAGGAATAATAGCTCACCCTGAAATCTGATATGCTGGAGACTGGCTAGAGTTGCGGACGAGCTGAAGTCGATGGCACGTTTGCTGCACTCCACAAATAACAAAGAGAAAAATACAAGTAGGGGTCAATACAAGGAACACGTACTGAGTAGGTATCATCGACCAATTCAAAATAGAAAGCAATATATATCGAATAATAATATAAAACCAACTACAATACCCAACAGGTGACAACAACAAGTACAAGAACCATTGGCCGCAACACCAAGCACACCTATGAGGAGTCAAGCCTTCACACCATACTCATTTGGGAAATAGGTTCTTTGAATTTGATTATATTAATATAATTCAAGATTCATTATCTTTATTCTTCTTGTGTCGGAACGTGACACTCCGATCCCCTACTACTACTTGTCGGAACGTGACACTCCGATCCCCTAATTCTACGTGTCGGTTCGCGACACCTTTTTCCTTATTCTACGTGTCAATTCGTGACACCCGATCCCCTAATACTACGTGTCGGTTCGTGACACCCGATCCCCTAATTCTACTTGTCGGTTCGTGACACCCGATCCCCTAATCTCATTATTTTCTAGTTCATCAAGCCTTCCTTTATGTCAAGGCATCATCATTCATAGCGAGGATTTAAGGTTTAAGATTCAACAGCCTCATCATTCTAATCCATCACAATTACACAATCACATCATGCGACCACACAATTAAGCATATAGAAGACTTTACAATACTACCTAATACATATCAATCGCTATTTAGAGTTTACTATGAAATAACATAAACCATAACCTACCTCCACGGAAGAATCGTGATCAAGCAAGCTACTTCTCAATGCCTTTGCTTTCCTCTTCGCTTCTCCCTTTTTCTCGCTCGTTCTCCCTCTCTCTGTTCTTTTTCTTTTACCTTAATTATCATATAATTCATTATGATGAAAGTAACCCATTCTTTATGTTAATGTTATCTCCTTTAACCCCCAAGTAATTAAATTATTAAACTTACCCCACTAATTTCCTAAGTATAATCAGGAATAGTCCAAAACACCCCTTAAAAACTTTTAGCAGAAATCCGACCCAGTCGGGGTTACTCAGCTCGTGACGGCCTGTCGTACCTGCGACAGTCCATCCTGCAGGTCCGTCACAAAGTTCAGAGACTCAATTTCAGTAAGGAGCTCTGTGACGATCCGTCGTGTCTACGACGGTCTGTGCTGCAATTCTGTCGCGAAGTTCAGAGAGTTGATCCCCGTACCCAGTTTTTAGAGTTTTAAGTTTTTTGGAACGGAGATCCTCGATTGTCCGTCGTGACCATGACGGTCCGTCATGTGATCCGTCGACACAATCAGTTATTATCAAAAGTAATTCTACTGCTCGAAATGACTAAACAGGTCGTTACAATAATAAAAATGGACTCAAAAAAATAAATACTAATCGAAAGCACCATATAACAATTTACCAGACTTCTCCAAAAGTTGGTGGAAGAGAACGAGACAATAACCAAATCCTCTTAGCCGGAAATAGGTGTCTTTCTCAGATATTGTTTTGTTGGGTTATGAAGGGGTGATTAGGGCGTCATGTGGAAGGTTATAATTTGCAAATCATATGGTTGATAAATTAAATAACAAAAACTAATACTAAAATTTAAAATACGATTATATCAAAACTAATATAAAAAAAACATTAAAACTGTAGAGAAAATAAATATCCTCATATCAAAAGTCTCTAAACGATTATATTGTGGATGTTATTGTTGTCTTGTGTGAGAATAGGGGCCTTCAGTTTGTAGAGTTCCAAACTTTTATCCAAAGAAAGAATATGTCAAATATGGAAGAATATTTATACTTTCCTTTCAGAAAAAATAAAAACATTTTTGGTAATATTTTTTCTTTTATTTTAGAAAAAAATAAACTTCAAATAAGGTAATAAATCAGGGCAAAACCCAACAAATCTCCCCTTTTGGGTGGATTTTTGTTGACAAAAATTGACCCACCTTCTTCTATGCTTGATAAATCTTGTTCATCACAAAATCTTCATTATTGTTGTTTGTTATGATTAAAAATAAGGTTTAAAATATATAGGTTAAAAATGATTTAAAAATATTTTGTTTTTATTAATAAAAATGCAGCAACATGAATGTTGAAAATATGGTTGAAACTTCTTCTCCACATTTAGCTTGACAAAACCTTCATTATCATCAAATTTTTAATAAATTGATTTGAAACTGCTTGAACCTTTCTGCAATCTTGTTGAACCATTAGATCATTGAACCATATAATCGTTGGACCATGTGTTCTGATACTACTTGTTGGATTATGAAGGGTTGATTAGGGCGTCATGCGGAAGCTTATAATTTGTAAATCATATGATTGAAAATTAGATGAGAAAAACTGATACTAAAAATTAAAATATTATTATATCAAAACTAATATAACAAAAAACATTTAAATTGTAGAGAGAATAAATCTCCCATAAACAAAAGTGTTTAAACGAGTATATTGTGGATGTTATTGTAGTCTTGTGTGAGAAGAGGGGTCTTCAATTTATACAGTTCCAACTTTTCTTCCTAAGGAAAAAATAACTCTAATATGTAAGAATGTTATATTTTCCTTTCAGAAAAAGTAAAAACATTTAAAAAATAAATTTCAAATAAGGTAAGAAAATCAGTGCAAAACCCTAACAGTTCTGTTGAACAGACCCCACTAGATCATGATTGGAAATTATAATAGATGTCAAAAAAACAAGATCGACAGAAAGCAAAGTCGATCATGGCATATTTACTATTTAGGGACGTAAAGGGGCACGTTAGGGCGAGTTAGGGCGGGGGAAGCCTTGACCTATTAACATTTTTATCTGCCCAACCCTGCCCCATTTAATATGTTTCAAATAAAATTTCTCTGCCCCGCCCCATTATGACCTGCCCCATTTACAACACCAATTGGGACATTGTACACGTAGATATATCTATCGAAATTTTATTGCCGCACATCTTGAAATTCAATAGAAGAGTACTCATTTTTAAACACCAATTGAGTGCTTCCAGAGGACTGTTTATTATTCTATTGTCAAAGTGTTTCCAGATGGCCTTTATGTAAATAATAATAGGATTATGTAATAATAGTAATTTCTAAAAAGCGATGTATGAATTAAGCAAACTAAAAATCATAAAAATCTAGCTACAAAAGGAACCAAGAGAACTAAACACGAATTTTCCTTCTTCATGTCAATATTGAGCAGCTCGTCTGTGTCTGAACATTTGTATCACCAAAAAATTTCAACCAAATGTCCAAAGCAAGAGAAGTTACACCCCCTATAGCCTTTACTATATTCCTCTGCAACTATTTGCCCCATGGTGAGAGCTACGACGAATTCTTGAATAACTCATTAATCTATTGTTTGCCCCCTTATGATGCCTGGTAAAACTACATTCATTCACCTTTATAAGATGCAATGCGACAGTACTGTCTGGTGCAAAGCGTCAAATGGTATGCTCAGAATATGATTGAAAGTTGTCATTTTCCTTTCATTGTTACAAATAGTTATTCTTCTTTCCTATTATTATCTTGACTCCACATTTTCCTCTTCATCAATCAACATTGGGCATGAAACTGAACTTCGGCTCTCCCTCTTCATCAATCAACGTTGGACATGACACTTTATTATGGTTGAAGTGAAACCTGAAAAGAAAATTATAAGAATTATAAGAATTGAATAACTATTAACATAACAATATAAATTGCATACAATTCATTTCATTCCATAACCATGTGTGAACACACATTAAAGATTCAAAAGTAGTAGGATGCCATCTACTGCGATGCAGACTAATCAACGTCCCACTAGTGTTAAATGTTGACTCAGAAACAACATTAGACACAATAATGGTTGAGAGATCACGAGCCATATACCAACTTCAGCTTATATCTTGGATCAAAGATTGCAGCTATACCCATCATAACATGCACTTCATCCCAAATACAGGAAAAAGAGGTTAGATTTCCAATATATATTTTCACATATACATCATGTTCTATAACAGTGTAAATAGTGGTTGTGTTTACAGTTATGGTTTGTCACCTAAATACCAAACATATAGTTTGAACCAAAGCTCATACCATTGGTGGCTCCTGAACCCAGATTCTAGTCCAAGTGCAACTGTATTCAAGAGTCTCCTGTTTGGTCATGGACTCTAACAATCGCAGCAACAGTCTGATACACTTGTTGCCTTGTTGGACTTTGATCTGGAGTGAAAATCATGCAGTTACTTGCGAGTTCAAGTAACTGCATAACTATATTATTAAATCCTTGGCCTAACAATAATTTATCCACATCAAGAGGACTGGCAAAAGAGCTGCTGGATAAATTTAGACTCGAGCAGCTCAATTCGTAAGATTCTTTCCCCCTTAGAAGCTCAATTAGTTGTTTAGATGTTCTTAATCGTGTATTAGCTATCATATATAAGATTTAATCACTTTAATGGTGAAGATTGCTTAAAGTATAGCTGCTACTTGGGTTAAGAAGTGAAAATGCTTAGGTTTTTTATTTTATCTTTCCAAGTTTGAATTCCTAGTGCATGATTATGTACTTCCGGAAAACTTAACTTTGTTTCCTGATTATGGTGTTTTCTGAATCGGGAAATCCATAATTTTATGTAGGTTTCATGCTCATATACTGATATAAGTTTGGTTCATCCATGGTAGCTTCCATTTTAAAATCCAAGTCCAGTTGAATGGGTTCTTTGTTTTGCTCAACCATAATTCAACTTTATTTGTAAGTTTCATAATTATGAATAGATAATAATCCATTTCGTTTTACTGTGAAATAAGTTGTTTTGCACTTACTTGTAGCAAACAAACATAAATTACTGCTTGCCCTTACTCACTTGCCATAAAAGTTTGATCTGAATTGATTTACCAGAACATGAGACTCCCAAGTTAATTTTAATGGAATCAATAAAATTACTACTAACTTCTAATGAAAAAACAATGCCTCCCGTCTATGGAGATTACTCAACTCCAACTAGGCAACTTAACTTAACCTAGCTACAAGCTCTGCTCTTATACCATGTTACCACAAAAGTACGGAGTAATTTCAATGTATATTATCCAAAGAATACAATGATTTAAATATAGGTAAAGAAAACACGATCTAAGGTAACTGGATATCTGAATTCCTAAAAATAAGGTAGAATATTCTATACGTATAATTTTATGATTCTCCAACACGTATGTTCCCCGCTTACCTATATTATGAATTCTCTCCTCATTTTTTCAGTCTATGTTTTTTTTCTTTTTGCTTTTATCTGGGAGTTCATCAATGCCCATTAAGTGAACAGTTGTAGCCCTTACTATACCATACATCCCACTGCCTTGGGATTTAGTGTTGACTCTTTATATATCAGTTGCGTTTCTGAACGTTAGATGAGAAAATGATTACCAATTATCCCACTTTCTATTGCAGACTGCTTATTTCCTGGTGTAGTGCTGCCACTAGAACAGGCTTGATCAACTAAAGGTGGCGCAATCGCATAATTGGCTACCTTGAAGCTTTATTCCAGGGGAATCCTTGTTTGGAAAGACTCCGGATTAGCTATAAACTTGATGAGCAATGCAAAATATAGACAAGAAAATAGGTATATATTGAAACTTTGCTTTGTAACTTGTGGAACAATTGTTAAGTAATATTGTGTGTCCTCTCATGAAGGGGTGAATTTTCAGGGTTTTAGTGTCCAATAATCATTGCCTCTTAGTTTGCATTGAATAGATAATTTAAATGACATTTATTTGTAAAGGAGTAAAGGATGATATTGTTCGTTGGCTCCTTCTTCGAGTGCTTGATCTGTTAGGTAGTGGAGCCTGATTAATTTTAGGCTTTCCTATTTATTCTCTATTTATTCTCTGTAACCAAAAATACTCTGATTTATTAATATAAATTTACCTCACCGCCGTGGAAGTTCACTCACGGGGTTTTAGCACGAAATATTGGGTTTTCTCTCTCTCTCTCTCTCTAGATTTCTCATCTATTTATATTTAAAGTTCTTGTGTTCTTCATTCATCTAGTGTGTGTGCGTGAATTCGATCCTAACAACTGGTATCAGAGCTAAGGAGATTCAACACGATCACTGAAGATGGATAGTTCAAAGCTTGGAATCGAGAAGTTTGATGGATCCAATTTCAGTTTTTGGAAGATGCAGATCGAAGATTATCTGTACCAGAAAGATCTTCACGAACCGTTGACCGGGGTGAAGCCGGAATCCATGATGGAGGAGAAGTGGAAACTCAAGGATCGCCAGGCTCTAGGGTTGATCCGGTTGACTTTTTCAAGAAACGTGGCGTTCAACATCGTGAAGGAGAAGACTACGTCCGGTCTGTTGAAGGCACTATCAAACATGTACGAAAAATTATCGGCTATAAACAAGGTATATTTAATGTGTAGATTGTTCAATTTACAGATGTCTTAGAATGGATCCGTTTCTGATCATATAAACGAGTTCAATATGATTGTGAGTCAACTCAATTCTGTGGATATTAATTTCGAAGATGAAATTAAGGCATTGATTTTGATGTCATCTCTGCCCGAGTCTTGAGATACTGTTGTTGCTGCGATTAGCAGTTCCCGTGGATCTGAGAAATTGAAGTTTGATGAAATCCGTGATGTTTTTCTTAGTGAAAGTGTTCGCAAACGAGAAGTGGGAGATTCATCGGGCAGTGCTCTCAGCGTTGATCGAATGGGGAGAAGTAAGACAAAAGGCCAAAATCAACATGGTCGATCAAAATCAAAGAATCAAGGAAAATCACTGAACAGATCAAACGTGACTTGTTAGAACTGTGGAGAAAAATGACACTTTCGGACAAACTGTACAAAGCCAAAGAAGAAACAGAATCAGAAATTTGGAGATGACAATGATTCTGTAAATTCAGCAGAGGACATTGGGGATGCTCTAATCCTTAGTGTGAACAACCCGGTTGAATCATGGATTTTGGATTCTGGTGCATCTATCCATTCGTCTCCAAGCAAGGAGTTGTCCCAAAATTTTAAATCTGGAAATTTTAGAAAAGTATATCTTGCTGACAATAAAGCCTTAGAGATTGAAGGAAAGGGGGATGTTTGCATAAAGAATACCTCGGGAAACCAGTGGACATTGGAGGATGTCAGATATATTCCTGGGATCAAGAAAAATCTGATCTCTGTTGGACAGTTGGATAGCACGGGATATGCAATAGAGTTTGGGAAAGGTTCGTGGAAGATCGTGAAAGGTGCTATCATAGTAGCTCGTGGCACCAAATCTGGAACGTTGTACACCACTGAAGGGTGTATAAACATGTTCGCTGTTGCTGAAGGTGCTTTCGGTTCATGTTTGTGGCACAACAGACTTAGACACATGAGTACTAAAGGAATGAAGATGCTGGTTGCAAAAAGAGCATTAGAGGGTCTGAAGTCTGTTGATATGGGTCTTTGCGAGAGCTGTGTTATGGGCAAACATAAAAGAGTAAGCTTCACAAAGACTCCTAGAGAGCCAAGGAAAGCGCGGTTGAAAATGGTCCATACAGATGTTTGGGGACCATCTCCAGTATCATCACTTGGAGGATCCAGTTTCTATATTACCTTCATTGATGATTTCAGCAGGAAGGTATGGGTTTACTTCTTGAAGCATAAGTCAGATGTGTTTGCAAATTTAAATAAGTGGAAAGTTGAAGTTGAGAATTAGACCGGTTTGAAAGTCAAATGCCTAAGGTCTGACAATGGAGGAGAGTATGACAAATCAGAGTTCCAGACATTCTGTGCAGCTAAGGGAATCAGATTGATAAGAACAGTTTCTGGTAAGGCAAGGTAGAATGGAATTGCTGAGAGGATGAACAGAACATTAAATGAGCGTGCAAGGAGTATGAGGATACACTGTGGATTGCCCAAAACACTTTGGGCGGATGCTGTGAGCACAGCTGCATACTTGATCAACAGGGGACCATCAGTTCCTTTAGTGTTCAAGATTCCAGAGGAGGTGTGGACAGGAAAAGAACTCAAGTACTCACACTTGACGACTTTTGGTTGCACTGCTTATGTTCATGTTGATCCATAAAAGAGGGACAAGCTTGACGCCAAGGCTGTGAAGTGTCACTTCATAGGATATGGTTCTGATTTGTTTGGTTACAGGTTTTGGAATGACAAGAATAGAAAGATCCTGAGACATTGTGACGTGACATTTGATGAGTCTGTCCTGTACAAGGACAGAGACCAGAAGGTTCTAGAGATTACAAAGCAAGTGGGAGTTGAGGTTGAGTTGGAGAAGAGTAACCCCAGAGATGTCGAAGCAGATACTCAACCAACTCCTACTGAAGAATCTGAAGTGGAGCAAGTTACACCTGAGCAGGTGTTAAGGAGATCATCCAGATCCATCAGGGCACCAGATAGGTATTCACCTTCATTACATTATCTATTGCTGACTGATGAGGGGGAACCAGAGTCTTTTGATAAGGCCCTACAAGTGGAGGATTCGATCAAGTGGGAGCAAGCCATGGATGATGATATGAGGTCACTTGAGAAGAACGACACGTGGGTGTTGACTGAGCTACCTGCAGGGAAGAGAGCTTTGCTGAACAAGTGGGTGTTTAGAATTAAGATTGAACCAGATGGCAAAAGAAGGTTCAAGGCTCGTTTAGTGGTTAAAGGATATTCACAAAGGAAAGGTATTGATTATGCTGAAATATTCTCTCATGTTGTGAAGTTAACCTCTATTCGAATTCTGTTGAGTATTGTTGCATCGAAAAATTTGCATCTAGAGCAAATGGATGTAAAAACAACGTTTTTACATGGAGATCTGGACAAAGAGATCTATATGCAGCAACCGGAAGGATTTGTGGTTCCAGGAAAGGAACACATGGTGTGCAAGCTCACCAGGAGCTTGTATGGACTAAAGCAAGCGCCAAGGCAGTGGTACAAGAAGTTTGACTCCTTCATGACCAAGAGTGGATTCTGCAAAGCTGAAAAGGATCCTTGTTGTTACTTCAAGAAATACACTTATTCATATGTCAATCTACTCTTGTATGTGGATGATATGTTGTTTGCAGGATCTAGTATGAGGGAGATTAAAAATCTGAAGACAAGGTTGTCTAAAGCATTTGAGATGAAAGATTTGGGTCCAGCAAAACAGATTCTGGGGATGAAGATTTCTCGGGATAGATCTGCTGGCACTTTAAATTTATCTCAGGAGTTGTACATTGAGAAGGTGCTGAGCAGATTCAGGGTTAATGATGCTAAACCCAGGACTACTCCATTGGCAAATCACTTTAAATTGTCAAAGGAGCAGTCACCCAAGACTGCCGAGGAGCGTGATCACATGGCACTTGTTCCATATGCTTCAGCAGTTGGTAGTTTGATGTATGTTATGGTCTGCACTAGACCTGATATAGCACATGCAGTGGGAGTTGTTAGCAGGTACATGGCGAACCCTGGGAAAGAGCATTGGGAAGCTGTGAAGTGGCTTCTGAGATATCTAAGAGGTACATCCAATACTTCACTTTGTTTTGGCAAAGGCAAGGTGACTCTACAGGTTTTTGTGGATGATGATCTTGGTGGGGATGTTGACTTGAGCAAGAGTACATCCGGCTACATTTACACCATAGGTGGAACAGCAGTGAGTTGGATCTCCAGGCTTCAGAAGTGTGTTTCTCTTTCATCTAGTGAAGCTGAGTATGTGGCAATAGCTGAAGCTAGGAAAGAGATGATATGGCTGGCAGATTATCTTGAGGAATTGGGCAAGAAGCAGAGCGAGAAGATTTTTTACTCAGATAGCCAGAGTGCCATGCAGTTGGTGAAAAATCCAATCTATCATTCGCAGACAAAGCACATCAGAAGGCGATACCATTTCACTCGCAGGGTAGTGGAGGATGGTGATATGTGCTTGGAGAAGATAGAGGGTGCAAAGAACCCGGCAGACACGTTGACGGAATGTGTGATGTTGGGAAACTAAGGTTATGTAAAACCTCGGTTGGTCTTCTGTAGTTGTTGCTACAGATGTTGCGGTGCGGTAAAGATGTTGATGATGAAGAGATTTTTTTTTTGAGAATGTATTTTTCGGATGACTGAATCAGTCTCCAAGTGGGAGAATTGTTAGGTAGTGGAGCCTGATTAATTTTAGGTTTTCCTATTTATTCTCTATTTTAGGTTTTCCTATTTATTCTCTATTTTAGGCTTTCCTATTTATTCTCTGTAACCAAAAATACTCTGATTTATTAATATAAATATACCTCACCGCCGTGGAAGTTTACTCACGGGGTTTTACCACGAAATATTGGGTTTTCTCTCTCTCTCTCTAGATTTCTCATCTCTTTCTCTTGAAAGTTCTTGTGTTCTTAATTCATCTAGTGTGCGCGCGTGAATTCGATCCTAACATGATCCTTGGTCCAGTTTTGTTCCTTCGGGGTAGAGTGTTCATTATTATTTTGGTAATTAGCTACTGCATACTTGCCCCTCCATGTGCCTACAATTAACGTGACCATCTTGACTATTTTTTCCCTACACTTCACTGAATCATGATAAATGTTCTTGATATGAAACAGTTCAAGACAGAACAATTCCCGTATTGCTCTTCAGCTTCATTATATCACAAATTGCAGATAAACAAACTCTCCATGCCAAATCTAACATTTAAATTAATTAGCCTGTATATTCATCATGTTAACATATATGTAATAAAACTTCAATTCTCGGAGACTCTGCTATCATTTTGTTAATGTTATTTCATACGTGAGTACTTCAGATCGATTATCATTACAGTGATATCATCTGAACAACCCTTGACAGAGCAAGGTTTCCAAGTTCACTACAAGCAGACATAAGAGCATTGGGTTATTGCTTCTTCTTCAAACCACTGTTTTCTTGATTTGAGCGATAAATTTTCATACTCCTCTTTGTTTGGTTCACCATTGAAATTTGCCTAGCCTTTGTCGGTGGACCATTATTTTCATTTCCAAATTCATCTTCACTTGTCATCCAGTTGTTGACGGTTTTCTTACAGCATGGAGAACGACATTTCGTTGTATTTGACTTGATTAGGGAGACTCGTTGTAACTTTGGTGAAGGACTTTTACTTACACAATCAATTTTGTCTTCTTATTTTTCATTTGAAGTAGTCATTTGCATGCTCTTTTCCCTTAGACATGACTGCAATATGAGATCAATGGCATCCTGATTTCCCACCTAAACAACAACTTACATCAGAATCATTAAACCAAATGGGTTGGTCTCATCAAAAGCTACATGAGAAGTTTTCGTTTTTGTAACCTGATCCCAAAGACCATCAGAAGCTAAAACAAGGTATTCCATATCTGCTGTCAAAACCCAATACTTCATTGAGCATCTCCAATGCTTCGAGACGCAGTGAGAACACCATGTACCCTCCAACCTCCTTTGTGAAGTTCTGCATATCCTCCCTGCATCACAAAAGGGAAGTTACATATAGAATCAAGAGATACGAGAGATGTATCTTCCATCTCTTTTTATATTCAAGTAATGGTACCTTATCCTCTATTCTTTTCCTCTCATCCTCTCTTTCATTTCTATGATCTCTTGTGAGGGCTTTGGTGACTCCATTTCTAAATAGAACAGCTCTACAGTCTCCCAAATTTGAAATTATAATCTCATTTCCTTCAATTAACACCATCACACAGCAAGCACCACTGCCTACACCCTATTGTAAATCTCAGTGAGTACGTGTATTGTGTTAAATGAATAACAACTATGCCTCAAAATCCCAACCACATTTTATAATTCTTTATTTAGGCTTAGGGAGACAACGTAAGCAAGTCATAATGCAAGTGGACATGAGACATGGAACAACATTTTCCTTCATTGAAATTTAAATAGATTCCCAATAAGTGTTATTTGCTTATTCAGATTGTTCAAACCAGGGGCGGAGCTCAGTGGTGCCCATTTGTTTTTCAATAGATTCTTTATTTGTTTTAGAAAATTAAATAAATATATTAACTTGTGAACCCCTAGAAAAAATTGATTGAAAGCTAAATAGTAAGGAATACACTTTCCACATAAGAATGTTTTGAAATATTTTTCTCTTGTGCCCTAAATTAATTTAAAACCCCCCAAACAAGGTTAAAGATGGTTCAAACTGTTTGGTAGTTGGTACTATTGTATCTACTTAACTTAGAAAAGCTGAAAAAGTAAAAGAAAAATCTAAAATTTGTAGGAGTTTTAAATACACAAGTTGCAGAAAGAATCGGGCAAATTGTGGTAACCTGTTTCAAGAATTGGTGATCAGTTTTGATATAAGCAGCCTCCATAGCTTTTTCTGTAGTGGAAGTAGAACTATTAACAAGCATTTCAAATACATCGGAATGCAAGTTGTCTGCCACAAATTGTGCAGCTATTCGTTCCCCTTCCATCCTATACTCCAAAGAAACTCTACATAGAATCAGATTCATTTCATATATATAATTAATTAATTAAAATATGGAATGTAGCTATTATAAATTAATACGTGTTATTTGTAGTTTTGATGATATAACGAATTCATGGACCTTGTAAAGGGACCTCCCAAGTTGAATATACACAAAACTATCAGGCTGGAAAAAGTACAAAAAGTTGGTGCACAGTCTCCAACAGTGACAGAAGTGGCAGAAACCTCGGTCAATGACATGGCCTTAAAGATTGTGACTATTCTACATAAGCATGAGGTCAAATACTCATAACTTTAGTTCTTGCAACTTGAAACATCTCAAGAACTCTTGCAAAGACTCAACAAATTAGTGAAGAAGCATCCTCTAGATCAACTCGAATCAGAAAGAGCTGGAAGCTTAGTTGTCTTAGGATTATATCTTCATTGCATGTATTGTAAATATGTTCATAAATGTATAAAGGATTCATATATTTTGGTTTGTTGAAAAGTCTTAGTTAGTTGAGTCCAACTTATTTAGTGTCAACCTTGTGTGTTGCTTGGTCAAACTCTAGGTCATGCGGAGCGTGGTGATTTAGTGGGCAACCTGCCTGTTGCTTAATTGAATTATTATGACCCCAAATACAGATTAGGTGTAGCTAGATCCTAACATGAGTTTCATGAGCTTATAATATACCAAAATGACTAAACATAGTGTCAAGAGTCAGTATATAAAGTTTGAAAGTGTTTGGAGGTCAAACACCTAAGAACATACAAGACGTCCTGAAACTAGTCGATGTCAAACTAGTGTGTCGTAGTATATTGTAGTAGAGTTTTGGAGGATGGTTTGAAGGTGAAATTGATTATAGATGGTTACTATACATAGTCTGATATGTAAACGTTCAAAAGGTCCGAGAACGACGCCTCGATGACCAGCCTAAGGGTCCACGAGGAGGACCCAAACATAGGCTAATGAAGTTGTCGGGAAGCCTAGATCTGGCAGTGGTTGCGCGACGCGGAACCATCATCTAAAGGGCAATTTTTGCCTTGCGAAGCAGGTACATCGTGAAACATTCTATCCCAAACTATTTTCCTGAACCAAGAATCAAAAATGTTTCTACGACGCGCAGTAAGTGCCTAGATTTGGTCGCGTTGTTTTAAAGTCAAATTTAAGTTGGTTAAAATGTCTAATAGTTGCAGGGGTCTTTTGGGCACTTTAGGGATTAATTATTGGCGGTTATTTTAGGTATTTAAAGAGTATTTAAGCATTATAATAGCTAATTAGACCCTATAATCCAAATCGAAACCTTTCTCTCCCAAATTTTCCCAAAAGCACCATTAAAGAAGAAGAGAAATTGCAACAGCTTTTAGGATGAGTTGATCAAGGGTTCAAGCTAGGTTTAAGGCTCTAATATAAGGTATTTGAATCTGATCAATTCATGGATTCTTCCATCCATGAATCCCCCCTAGTATCCCTTCATTTGTGAATCCAAAGAACCCCATTCATGAGAGGGTTGTGATTGCATTGTGGGTAAGGTTTGATTATGATCCCAAACTAGGGGGTAGACTTAAATAATGTTTTTATATGATGATTATATGTTGTTTTTATGGAGTTTTCATAATGAATTATTATAATTGAGTTTGGGGGTGATCTTAGGCCATTAGAGATTAGATGAAGGAATTGTGTTGATTCTTTTTAACTTGATTACATTCTATATTAATTAATCATGATTGAATCATCTAAGAACAAATTTAACTAGGTTTGATGAATTGGGATTGGAATTGATTGAATTGAACCCTAAAATATGAACTATGGATATATTCACCTAGTATTGAAGAATCTGAGAAGAAAGCTAAGGCTAAGAGTCTCTATAATCTACCTACGAATGAAGATAGAATGAATTGATGAATAATGAACCTTAGGATGGTTGCGTTGGTTGTATATTCAGGATGATTGACTGAAAGTGATGGAATTCACTTGAGCATGGAGATATTGTCTAGGATATCCCTCCATGAGAGAAGGTTGAGCAAGGATTGACAAGTAAACCTTGGAGTATATGCTTGACTCCAAGTGAATATGCAAAGTGAGACGGATGGTCTAGCAAGGGTACGGACTCCAACTAGAATGGAGAGTCACACCTAGTAGTTGTGATGACTATTCCATTAGGTCTCATAGTGTTCAAAGGATAAAGATAAGGGCTAGGCTCTAAAGTAAGAAGTAATAAAGAAAGGATCCAAAAGTAGTATCTTGCATGAATGGTGGTGCATTGCACAAGGTATAACCTAGGGTCACTAAAGAAGAAGAGATTGAAGATAGATTGGACTAGAGTTGCCTTTCCTAGTAAAGTAGAATAAAGATTACATAATCTTATTAAATGAAGTTAATTAATGATAACGCTATGGAAGGTGGGCATGTTAAGGATAACCTCAAGATTGGATTAGTATATGGAGTAGTAAGGGCTGCCTCATGTGCATTGCACAAGCATGTTTTGAGGGAATCATAAGAGTGTAGTACTCTTTAGTATGATGTGAGGCTACTAGAGACTTAATGAAACAATATTGGGTGACTTCAAGATATGCTAGTGTGTGAGGTAGTATGGGATGATTCGCCTGCATTGCACAAGTATATTTTGAGTTGGATTAGGGGCATAGTGTTCATATGAAATGATGAACTAAGGTCTTAATTATGGAAGTTGATTATGATCAAGGATGAACAGAGAGATGTACTTAGCTTTGGTAGTAGTATGGGATGCTACCTTAGCCTTGCACTAGTATACTTCGAGGTAGATTGTGGTGTAGTTCACTTGAGTATGAAGTACAAGAAGTAAGTATGAAATATAATGTACTTTATGATGCTTTAATATGATTATAATATTCATGTAATGCTTATGTATTTATCTCTTATTATTATGTCTATTATTGACTAACCCTTTGAGATATCTTATGTTTGGTGTGATAGTTTCCATACTTAGTACATATCGTACTAACACATATTGCCCACATGTTGTCTATGTAGGGTCTTGATAAAGCTGAGTTGCTTTCAAGAGTAGAGTTCCAAGGTTTCCAAGAAGAGAAGAAGTGGTGAGTCCTCATAGCTTCAAGGAGGAACCTTTATGTTCCTTTATGTTTTCGTTATGTTTTAGACTTTATGAGGGCTGCATTCCAAGATGTTTCATTCATGTCAAACTTAGATGGTTTTTGATACCATGTTATTAGAGATAATTTTGCTATTATGAAATATCTTTTGGTTTGAGTTTAAAGAAACTTATTTAATTCCCACCATTTATGCATGATGTTATGTAATTAAGTCAAGAGGCTTGTACAAGACCTCCGAGAGGTCGACTCAAGGGTTTCCCTAACTTCTAGGGTGTACTTGCGGGTCGTGACATGAATCCTAAGTTGTCTAGTGGTGATAGCTTATTGGGAACAGTAACATCTGCTTAGGCTCTTCAAGATATAAAGTTATTGCTTGCTCGTGAGATTAATAGCGTCTTCTCACATTGTTGTAATTAGGTTTCACTTTTGATTATGCAGATTAGTGAAAACGGTTGAAAATCCTGTGTGACAGATTGTGGTTTTACTCCCTTGATCAAGGAGGTTTCCATGTAAACTCCTTCTGCTACTTTTTGTCTTTACTTACTCTTTGTTCTTACTTCGAGTGTGTCAAGGGACTTGGTCCGTTGACTGATAGTTGAAGCACGTATTCTATCAGTTAGTATCAGAGTAGGTACTCTCTCGATGGTTAACACCAAGAAAGTGGTTCCTACATCTGAGTGGTTTCTCCACTTAATCTAGAAGAAGGACAATCTTCAACACGAGTACCGCGTTTCAATGGCCAGTTCTATAGATGGTGGAAATCAAGAATGCATGCTATCTAATGGCTGAGGATAGTGAGTTGTGGGAACTTGTGTTGGGTGGGCCCTTTGTTCCAATTGTTGAAGTGAAGGGCGGTGAAATAACTAGAGTTGTTCCAAATACTCACCAACAGTACAACGAAGCGGACAGAAAAAAGATTGAGAAAGGCTACAAGGCAAAGAAGTTGGTATGTGGTATAGGTGCTGAAGAATACAATTGCTGTGAATCAGCGAAGGAGATCTGGGACTGTCTGAGGACTGCTCATGGAGGTATCGAGCAGGTCAAGGAATCAAAGGTAGACATGGTCACTAGTCAATCTGAAAATTTCAGAATGAAAGAGGGGGAAACCATTCATGACATGTATAGTAAACTCTCCTCCATAACAAATGAGAAACAAAGTCTTGGAGAGATCATTAGTACTAGCAAGAAAGTTAGGAAGGTTCTTCGAATCCTTCATAAGGCATACGAAAGCAAGGTAGATGTTATCACTGAAGCCAAGGATCTGAAAGTTCTGACAATGGAATCTCTTATTGGAAATATCAAGACGCATGAAATGAATAATAGTCAAGACTTCTCAAAGAAGGAGGCTAAGAAAGACAAGTGTTTAGTACTGAAATTTAAACCTGGAGAAGTGTCTAGTGAATAAGATGATATGGCTTATCTTACCAAGAGATTTCAGAAGATCGTAAGGAAAAATGAAGGGTTTAGAAAAGGAGGGAACCCTCCTCGGGTTGTAACTACAAGTGACTCCTGTCACAAATGTGGGAAGGCTGGATATTTCATAAAGAATGTCCGATGCTCAAAGCTGAAAACAAGGAGTATCAAAGGCCCAGAGGTGAAAAGGATAAAAGAAAGGACCCGGTACTTGACAAAAGTACCAAAATGGCTGCAGCGGACTACGTAGTGAAGAAATATCTTGCTGCATGAAGGGTGATCATCAAGTGGTTCACGAGAATCAGATTATCCTGAGGATGCATCAATAATGGTGATTCAAGATGGGACTAAAGTATTTGATGGAATGTATGCACTCAAGGCCAAGTCAGATGAGGAAGATGATGTAGATAAGTTAAATCTCCTTGACTTTAAGCAAAACTTGAATACTTACTCTGTTAGAAGGTTGAGAAAGTTAGCAAATGTCTTTGATTGACTCTGTTATAGAGTTAACCACTGAAAAGGACTCTATGAACGCAAATCTTGATAATCTTAGTGAGAATAGAGACGTGATGACTATGAGAATGTCTGTCATTGAGGAACAACTAGTAGTTCTTGAATATAAAAAACTAAAAATCAAAAATCAATTGGACTTAATGATTGAGAAATCTAGGAAAAGAAAGGGGGAGTTTTACAAGCTTACAGGCTGAACTGGAAGCAAATTTTAATACTATTGAGACCCGACTTGCTCTAGCATTGGAAAGAAATGATCATTTGGAGAGGGACATGATCAAGGTTAAGGAAGAACTCAATACTTCTCTTATATGGGCCAAATCCTCCAAACTACTCTCCAGTATCACCAGTCAAAATAATTACAATAAAAAGGGTATAGGTAGCTTGAAGATCACCCCTCTCTACAATACTCACAGTAACTATGTGTATGTATCAGATAATTTGTTGTGTCTTCACTTTTGTAGAAATGGCCATTTGAAAAAGCACTGCTACACTTGGAAAGAGTCACAAGAGAACCTTTTAGTCTACTCTACACAGAAAAGGGCACGAAAAGGGGGACCTAGTCCGGTTCCTAAGTCTTTGAAAAAGAAAAAGACCAAACTGCCTCACTGGGCCAGAAACATCCTGATTACTCCTCTATATGCTTACTGGGAACTCAAGTTAAAATGGTTCCCAAGTCTAACAAGTGATATTTATTGCAGGGAGTGAAAGAAGTAGCAGTCGGTGTTGGTTTAGAGACAGTGGATGCTCGAAGCACATGACTAGTAACACAAAAACCTTCCTCTCACTCAAGGCACTTCAAGGGGGAGATACATTATAAAAATGAATTGAACATATACTTTGACCAAAATTTTACAAAACTTACATTTGAATAAGATTGATGATACACAAAGAAAATGATCCAACAACATTAGCGTTATGCATTAATACCTGAAATATGAATATCATATATTGGAATATAATAAAATTACTTTTTCAATAATGTATCATGCATTTGAATCAACTACTAGATGCAAGATTGAACATCGAAAAATAGCGTAGAATTAGATTAAAATCGTTACATTGGGTAGAGTGAGTCAAGAAATTGTAGATGAAATTTTTCTGCCATTGTTCTAGCAATGTATCATGCATTTGTATCAACTACTAGATGCAATATTGAACATCAAAAAACCGTAGAAATAAATCAAAAATCATTATCATGGTTGGAGTAGGTCGAAAAATTGTAGACGAAACTTTTGTACCCCTTTTTTTGAAGGAGCGTGATCCAAATCAAAAAATAAGGATGAATTTTTTTTTATTGAAAGAGAATATGATAGCAAAGAAGACGAAAATTTTACCAATAAATTGATTTGAATTTTATTCAGTCGAGAGAGAATTCTTTTACAATTCAAATGGAGATGAAATTGTAACTGATAAGATTGCAAAGTAAAATTAGGAAGGGATTAAAGGACTTAAAAAAAGAAGGGTCAACGTGGATAAGGTTGAACACTTATGTATCCGGCTGACTTGAGAATTAGGAAAAAATAAAGAATTTTGAAATATTTGAAATGGTAGGAAATAATGAAAATTATGATCTATCCTATTTTTAAAGGCAAATCTGAGTTTATATTGTGGACTCATTGTGAACATGTTGACTCCATTATTTATTTATTTTTTTGCAAAATCTCAAATATTATAATAAAAAGTATTTGTTATTTTTATTTTTGATGAATATAATATTGAAGTTTTATGAAAATGTGTGTCGAATTAAGAGGTAAAGTGAAATGAAAGCTATGATGAATTAGAATAGAAATAGAACTTTCACACATTAAAATTTATTAATTTAATTATTAAAATTCAAAGCCGCTAATTTTTACTCTTTTCGTTCATTTTGTTTGTCCCATATACTAAAAATTAGTTATTCAATAATACTTGTCCAGATTGAAAAATTAAGAAATAATTTATCTTTTGTGTCTATTTTTGTAACGACCTGTTTAGTCGTTTTGAGCAGCAGATTTTATTTCTGGAAAAACTGTCTTGGTCGACGGATCCCACGACGGACCGTCATGGGCACAACGGACCGTCGAGGGGGTTTCGTTCCAAAAAACTTAGAATTCTGAAATTTGGGTACTGAAATCGACTCTCTGAACTTCGTGACGAAATGGCAGGACGGAACGTCGTGGGCACGACGGACCGTCACACATCTTCCACATAAATTAACTCTTTGAACTTTGCGACGGACCTGCAGGATGGACCGTCACAGCCATGACGGACCGTCACAGGTTGCGTAACCCAGACTGGGTCGGAGTTCTGTTAAAGTTTTTAAAGGGGCGTTTTGGACTACTCATGCTTATAATTCTAAAGTTAGTGGGTTAATGTTAATAATTCAATTACTTGGGGGTTAAAGGAGATAACCTTGAAATAATTAGTGGGTTATTTTTATCATCTTTTATACTTAATTATATGACAATTAGGGTAAAAGAAAAAGGATTTGAATAAGAAAAATAGAAAGAACAAGGAGAGGAGAAACGAACGATAGAGAGAGACGAATGAAGAGGGAAAGAAAGCTTTGGGGAATTTGCTTGCTTGATCACGAATCTTCGGTGGAGGTAGGTTATGGTTTATGCTATTCGTAGTAAACTCTTAATAGCGAATGATATGTGTTGGGTAGTATTATATAAAACCTTCTATATGCTTAATTGTGTGCTTACATGATGTAATTATATAATTGTGATGAATTAGCATGATGAGGCTATTGAATCTTGAAATCCAAAATTTACTTTGTTAATGATGATGCCTTGGTATAAAAGAAGGCTTGATGAACTAAAGTAATGATATTGATGATGCCTTGGTATAAAAGAAGGCTTGATGAACTAAAGTAATGAGATTAGAGGATCGGGTGTCACGTTCCGACACCAGGATAGTAATAGAGGATCGGGTGTCACGTTCCGACACCAGGATAGTATACGGATCGGAGTGCCACGTTCCGGCACCAGGATAGTATATGGATCGGAGTGTCACGTTCCGACACCAGGATAGTATATGGATCGAGTGTCACGTTCCGGCACCAGGATAGTATATGGATCGGAGTGTCACATTCCGACACCAGGATAGTATATGGATCGGGTGTCACGTTCCAGCACCAGGATAATATTTGGATCGGGGTGTCACGTTCCGACACCAGGATAGTATATGGATCGGGTGTCACGTTCCGGCACCAGGATAGTATATGGATCAGAGTGTCACGTTCCGACACCAGGATAGTAGTAGTGGAGCGGAGTGTCACGTACCGACACAAGAGGAATAAAGATAATGAATCTTGAATTATGATAATATACAAAATTCTAAAGAACTAATTCCCAAATGAGTATGATGGGGAGGCTTGAGTCCTCATTGATGTGCTTGGTGTTGTGACCAAGGATTATAGTTATTGTTAATGTCGCCTGTTAAGAATATTGGTTGGTTTTATGTTATTATATGATATATACTGTTTTCTATTTTGAGTTGGCCGATGATACCTACTCAGTACTTGTGCCTTGTACTGACCCCTACTTGTATTTGTTTTTCTTTGTAAATTGTGGAGTGCGCAAACATACCGTCGTCTTCAACTCAACCGCAACTCTAGCCAGTCTTCATCAAGCCAGATTTCAGGGTGAGCTATTGCTTCTAGCTTGGACTGGATCTTCCTCTTCATGTCTTGATGCCTTGAACTTCCGGCATGGACTAGATTTTTATTTATTTTAGCTTCTTAGATACTCTTAGATTTAGTAATTTGAGGATAGATGTTCTTGTGGTGATGACTTCAAGATTTTGGGGATAATGATTGATAAATTTTAGAAGTTATTTAATTGATTGTCGTTAATGAGTTTTAAGTCTTCCGCATTGTATTTTATTAATTATGGTTGAAATGTTGGGGTGTAGATTGGTTGGTTCTCTCACATAGTAGGATAAGTGTGGGTGCCATTCGCGGCTCGTTTTGGGTCATGGCAAACTTGGTATCAGAGAATTAGGTTCGTTGGTCTCATCACACAAGAACGAGTCTAGTAGAGTCTTTAGGAACGGTAGGGGGACGCCTTTTCTTTTCTTTGAGAGGCTATAAGACTTTAGGAAAATTCCATTCTTTCTTTCTTTCCTTCGTGCTATTACTTGGATCCAATTGGTATCTAGGTGATACAAATTGGTATCTGACCATCTTCACTCTATTTCGCAGATGGTTAGAACTAGAGCAACAGCGGCGCCAACACCAACACCGGCAAGACAAGATGTAACTGAGCCAACCACTGGGGCTGTAGATCGAAGAGGAGTAGTGGCGAGTGGTCGTGGTAGAGGTCGCGGGAGGACGTCCTCGAGAGGAAGAGGACAAGCACCTGGCCCATCTAGTACTAGGGCGGTGACTCCTCCACCGGCTGAGGATGTAGTAAGAGAGGGTGAGGAAGGGGAAAGTGAGAAGTGCAGAATGAGGAATTACCACCCCAACCTACCCCAGAGATGATTAATCAGGTTCTTGCCTATCTTAGCGGGTTATTTGATCAAGGCCAGACACCTCCAGTGTTTTCTGCACCAGCACCTCAGGTTCCGGAAGTACGACAAGCCGCTGCTGAGGCTCCCCGCATGGATGCCTCATTGGAAATAGGCACGTTTCCTCGTTTGACTACAGGGCCCATAATGACAAGTGATCAGCATGAACTTTTCAGTAAGTTCTTGAAATTGAAACCTCCAGTCTTCAAGGGTGCTGAATCTGAGGATGCTTACGATTTTCTGGTGGATTGTCATGAGTTGCTACATAAAATGGGCATAGTGGAATGATTTGGCGTTGAGTTCGTAACCTATCAGTTTCAGGGAAATGCCAAAATGTGGTGGCGGTCACATGTTGAGTGTCAAACCGCACAGGCACCACCTATGACTTGGGCGTCATTCTCTAGCTTATTTATGGAGAAGTATATCCCCCGGACCTTGAGGGATAGGAGGAGAGATGAGTTCTTGAGCCTAGAGCAAGGCAAGATGTCGGTGACTGCGTATGAGGCTAAGTTTCGTGCATTATCTAGGTATGCCACCCATCTTTGTTTCAGTCCACAAGAACGGATTCACCATTTTGTGAAGGGGTTGAGGTCAGATTTGCGGATTTCAGCCTTACAGGTAGCGGCTACAGCAAAATCCTTTCAGGAAGTGGTAGACTTCGTGATAGAGGTGGAAGGAGTGAAGCCGGATGACTTCACCATGGCATCGACATCAAAATGGTTTCGTAAGGAAGGTGAGTTTAATGGTTCTTACTCCAGAGGGCAGGGTTCAGGAGGTTACCCAGCCCGACATATTCAGTCTTCACTGCAGACTGTAGTTGGGGGTCCACCTCAGACCGGTCAACATTTCTCTGAGGTTGGAGGTTATTCCCAGACTTCGTCATTCTTACACAGACCGATGCTTGAATCCAGAGAGTGTTATGGATGTGGGGAGATTGGACACATTAAGAGGTATTGTCCAAAACAGAGTTACAGACCTCAAATAGTCAGAGGTAGACGTGGTCATAGAAGAGGCCGTCATTCTGGAGGACGTGGTGGCTGAGGAAATGGTGGTCACCAAAAAGGTCGGGGTGACGGGCAAACTGGAGCTACTACAACACCACATGGTAGGGGCAACGGGCAGACAGGTGATAGGTCCCATTGTTACGCTTTCCCCGGGCGGTCCGAAGCGCAGACATCTGGTGCTGTTATCACAGGTAATCTTTTGGTTTGTGATTGCATGGATTCTGTATTATTTGACCCTGGCTCCATATTTTCATATGTATCTTCCTCATTTGCTACTGGTCTTAATTTACATTGTGAATTGCTTGACATGCCTATTCTTGTTTCTACTCCGGTGGGTGAGTCTGTGATAGTTGAAAAGGTATATAGGTCTTGTCTGGTGACTTTTGTGGGGAGCAATACTCATGTAGACTTGGTTATTTTAGAGATGGTTGATTTCGATGTAATTCTGGGTATGACTTGGCTTTCTCCAAATTTTGCAATCCTAGATTGTAATGCTAAAACTGTAACGTTGGCCAAGCCTGGGACAGATCCGTTAGTGTGGGAGGGTGACTACACTTCCACTCCAGTTCGTATCATCTCCTTTATTCGTGCTAAGAGAATGGTTAGTAAAGGGTGTTTAGTGTTCTTGGCACACCTCAGGGATGACACTACCCAAGTACCTTCAATTGAGTCGGTTTCGGTAGTCCGTGAGTTTCTGGATGTGTTCCCTGCAGACCTTCCTGGTATGCCACCGGATAGGGATATCGACTTTTGCATTGATCTGGATCCGGGTACTCGCCCCATTTCCATACCCCCCTATAGAATGGCTCCAGGAGAGTTAAGGGAGTTAAAGGCCCAACTTCAAGAGTTGTTAAGTAAAGGTTTCATTAGACCAAGTGCATCCCCTTGGGGTGCTCCGGTGTTATTTGTGAAGAAGAAGGATGGGAGTTTTCGGATGTGCATAGACTACCGGCAGTTGAACAAGGTAACTATTAAGAACAAGTATCCCATCCCTCGCATTGATGACTTGTTCCATCAGTTACAAGGTGCTTGTGTCTTCTCTAAGATTGACCTGAGATCCGGTTATCATCAATTGAAAATACGGGCAACGGATGTGCCAAAGACTGCTTTTCGAACCAGGTATGGGCATTATGAATTTGTAGTAATGTCTTTTGGTCTTACGAATGCCCCTGCTGCTTTCATGAGCTTGATGAACGGGATTTTTAAGCCATATCTGGATCTCTTTGTGATCATATTTATTGATGATATACTGATATACTCCAAGAGTAAGAAGGAACATGAGGAGCATTTGAGAATTGTGTTGGAAGTATTAAGGGAGAAAAAGCTTTATGCAAAATTCTCCAAGTGTGAGTTTTGGCTAGATTCAGTGTCCTTCTTGGGGCACGTGGTTTCTAAGGATGGAGTGATGGTGGATCCTTCTAAGATTGAAACAGTGAGAAATTGGGTAAGACCTACTAATGTGTCAGAAATAAGGAGCTTTGTTGGTTTAGCTAGCTACTACCGTCGATTTGTCAAGGGATTCTCTTCTATTGCTTCCCAATTGACGAACTTGACTAAGCAGAATGTTCCATTTGTATGGTCGGATGAATGTGAGGAAAGCTTTCAGAAACTCAAGACCTTGCTGACTACTGCACCTATCCTTACCTTGCCAGTAGAAGGCAAGAATTTCAATGTTTACTGTGATGCATCTTATTCTGGGTTGGGTGCAGTGCTAATGCAAGAGAAGAATGTAATTGCTTATGCTTCGAGGCAATTAAAGGTGCACGAGCGTAATTATCCGACCCATGATTTGGAGTTGGTTGTGGTAGTGTTTGCATTAAAGCAATGGAGACACTATCTATATGGGGTTAAGTGTGAAGTCTATACGGATCATCGTAGCCTACAGTATGTCTTTACTCAGAGGGATTTGAATTTGAGACAGAGGAGGTAGATGGAACTACTGAAGGACTATGATGTTACCATCTTGTATCACCCAGGAAAGGCTAATGTTGTGGCAGACGCCTTAAGTAGAAAAGCAGGGAGCATGGGTAATTTAGCTCACTTACAGGTTTCTAGACGCCCGTTGGCTAGAGAAATCCAAAACTTGGCTAATGACTTTATGTGGCTAGAAGTAAATGAGAAGGGAGGATTTTTGGCCCGTGTGGAGGCGAGATCTTCTTTTCTTGACAAGATCAAGGGAAAACAGTTTGATGATGAGAAACTAAGCCGAATTCGGGATATGGTGTTGCAAGGAGAGGCTACAGAGACAATAATTGATGAGGAAGGTGTTTTGAGAATTAAGGAAAGGGTATGTGTGCCCCGTGTTGATGATTTGATCCACACTATTCTTACAGAGGCTCATAGTTCCGGATATTCTAAACATCCTGGTGCAACCAAGATGTACCGTGACCTAAAGCAACACTTTTGGTGGAGTAGAATGAAGCGCGACATTGTTGATTTTGTTGCCAAATGTCCAAATTGTCAGCAAGTAAAGTATGAACATCAGAGGCCCGGAGGAACACTTCAGAGGATGCCCATTCCTGAATGGAAGTAGGAGAGAATTGCAATAGAGTTCGTGGTTGGTCTTCCAAAGACATTGGGTAAGTTTGATTATATTCGGGTAATTGTGGATAGATTAACTAAGTCTGCTCACTTCGTTCCGGTCAAGGTGACCTACAATGCAGAGAAGTTAGCCAAACTCTATATCTCAGAAATTGTTCGATTGCATGGAGTTCCACTTTCCATCATATCAGATAGAGGTACGCAGTTTACTTCTAAGTTTGGGAGAACATTGCATGCGGAATTAGGTACTAGGTTGGACCTTAGTACTGCATTTCACCCTCAGACCGATGGTCAGTCTGAGCGAACGATTCAGGTATTGGAAGATATGCTTCGTGCATGTGTGATAGAATTTGGTGGTCATTGGGATAACTTCTTACCCTTAGCGGAGTTTTCATACAATAATAGCTATCACTCAAGTATTGACATAGCCCCATTTGAAGCATTGTATGGGAGGAGATGTAGGTCTCCCATTGGTTGGTTTGATGCATTTGAGGTTAGACCTTGGGGTACTGAACTTTTGAGAGATTCATTAGAGAAGGTGAAATCTATTCAGGAAAAGCTTTTAGCGGCTCAAAGTAGGCAAAAAGAATATGCAGATCGAAAGGTTAGAGATTTGGAGTTTATGGAGGGTGAGCAAGTCTTGCTGAAGGTTTCGCCTATGAAAGGGGTGATGCGGTTTGGAAAAAGGGGTAAGCTAAGCCCAAGGTATATTGGACCATTTGAAGTACTTAAGCGAGTAGGGGAGGTGTCTTATGAATTAGCCTTGCCTCCAGGACTGTCAGGAGTGCATCCGGTATTTCATGTGTCTATGTTGAAAAGATACCATGGGGATGGAAACTACATCATTCATTGGGATTCAGTTCTGCTAGATGATAATTTGACTTATGAGGAGGAGCCTGTTGCCATTCTAGATAGAGAAATTCGCAAGTTGAGGTCAAGGGAGATTGCATCCATCAAGGTTCAATGGAAGAATCGACCAGTTGAAGAGTCCACTTGGGAGAAGGAGGCTGATATGCGAGAAAGATACCCACACCTGTTTACAGATTCATATACTCCTTTTCGCCCTTGTTTTTCTTCTTGGGATCGTTCGAGGACGAACGATGGGTAAATTGGTATCTATTGTAACGATCTGTTTAGTCGTTTTGAGCAGCAGATTTTATTTCTGGAAAAACTGTCTTGGTCGACGGATCCCACGACGGACCGTCATGGGCACGACGGACCGTCGAGGGGGTTTCGTTCCAAAACACTTAGAATTCTGAAATTTGGGTACTGAAATCGACTCTCTTAACTTCGTGACGAAATGGTAGGACGAACCGTCGTGGGCAGGACGGACCGTCGTGGGCACGACGGACCGTCACACATCTTCCACAGAAATTAACTCTCTGAACTTTGCGACGGACCTGCAGGACGGACCGTCACAGCCATGACGGACCGTCACAGGTTGCGTAACCCAGACTGGGTCGGATTTCTGTTAAAGTTTTTAAAGGGGCGTTTTGGACTATTCATGCTTATAATTATAAAGTTAGTGGGTTAATGTTAATAATTCAATTACTCGGGGGTTAAAGGAAATAACCTTGAAATAATTAGTGGGTTATTTTTATCATCTTTTATACTTAATTATATGACAATTAGGGTAAAAGAAAAAGGGTTTGAATAAGAAAAACAGAAAGAACAAGGAGAGGAGAAACGAACGATAGAGAGAGACGAACGAAGAGGGAAACAAAGTTTTGGGGGAATTTGCTTGCTTGATCATGAATCTTCGGTTGAGGTAGGTTATGGTTTATGCTATTCAAGTAAACTCTTAATAGCGAATGATATGTGTTGGGTAGTATTATAAAACCTTCTATATTATATAATTGTGATGAATTAGCATGATGAGGCTATTGAATCTTGAAATCCAAAATTTACTTTGTTAATGATGATGCCTTGGTATAAAAGAAGGCTTGATGAACTAAAGTAATGAGATTGATGATGCCTTGGTATAAAAGAAGGCTTGATGAACTAAAGTAATGAGATTAGAGGATCGCGTGTCACGTTCCGACACCAGGATATTAATAGAGGATCGGGTGTCACGTTCCGACACCAGGATTGTATATGGATCGGAGTGCCACGTTCCGGCACCAGGATAGTATATGGATCGGAGTGTCACGTTCCGACACCAGGATAGTATATGGATCGGGAGTCACGTTCCGGCACCAGGATAGTATATAGATCGGAGTGTCACGTTCCAACACCGGGATAGTATATGGATCGAGTGTCACGTTCCGGCACCAGGATAGTATATGGATCGGAGTGTCACGTTCCGACACCAGGATACTATATGGATCGAGTGTCACGTTCCAACACCAGGATAGTATATGGATCTGAGTGTCACGTTCCGACACCAGGATAGTAGTAGTGGAGCGGAGTGTCACGTACCGACACAAGAGGAATAAAGATAATGAATCTTGAATTATGATAATATACTAAATTCTAAAGAACTAATTCCCAAATGAGTATGATGGGGAGGCTTGAGTCCTCATTGATGTGTTTGGTGTTGTGACCAAGGATTATAGTAATTGTTAATGTCGCTTGTTAAGAATATTGGTTGGTTTTATGTTATTATCTGATATATACTGTTTTCTATTTTGAGTTGGCCGATGATACCTACTCAATAGTTGTGCCTTGTACTGACCCCTACATGTATTTGTTTTTCTTTGTAAATTGTGGAGTGCAGCAAACGTACCGTCATCTTCAACTCAACCGCAACTCTAGTCAGTCTTCATCAAGCCAGATTTCAGGGTGAGCTATTGCTTCTAGCTTGGACTGGATCTTCCTCTTCATGTCTTGATGCCTTGAACTTCCGGCATGGACTAGCTTTTTATTTATTTTAGCTTCTTAGATACTCTTAGATTTAGTAATTTGAGGATAGATGTTCTTGTGGTGATGACTTTCAGATTTTGGGGATAATGATTGATAAATTTTAGAAGTAATTTAATTGATTTTCGTTAATGAGTTTTAAGTCTTCCGCATTGTATTTTGTTAATTATGGTTGAAATGTTGGGGTTTAGATTGGTTGGTTCTCTCACATAGTAGGATAAGTGTGGGTGCCACTCGCGGCTCGTTTTGGGTCGTGACAATTTTACCTTAATATTAAGGAAAAATTACGCGGATCAGAAAACATATACTAGTTAAATTAGTTAACATAGCTATAGTTTGAAATAATTACGGTTTGCAAATAATTTTAGCTATTTTGTTACCTCTCTCCACTTTTCCTTTCTCTCGCCACTTTTTTTTTTATGCATATGTAAATACAAATGTTATATATATATATATATATATATATATGACAGATATGCAAATACAATTAATTTGTCACTACACTCTTTCCTCTCTCGCCCGCCTCTCTCCTTCTTCTCCCAATCTCATTCGTCTCTCTCCTCTCTTTCTTTCAATCTTACTCGCAAGAAATACAATACATATGTATACCATGACATATAAATAATTTATCTGACAGATATACATATGTAGTTCGCATCTCTCCACTCTCTCCCCTTTCTCGCTCCCCTCTTACTATTATAAACCATTAATTAAATTTTTTCTATATTATCCTTGCAACTAATTCTTTTTTTTTAGAATATTCACATTAATTTTTAAAATTTTGAACAAATATTTTGAATAAATTACTAAAATTATTACGTTTTTAATGATTTCTTAATATACACATAAAAAAAATATGAAAGGAATATTTATTATATTATTCATATTAATTACTAGAGTTTGTAGTAGCAATGATAGTGGTGGGGCTCCTAGAGGATTTAATTACTTGACCAACGACTTATGACCAAATAATGAAATCATAAAAAAATTTCATTTCTTTCATCTGACGGCTTTTTGGAGTATATCCACAAATTGTTTTTTACCTTTTTTATATATAATTATAAAGATCTTGTAACGACCCTTATGGTCGTTTTGAGTGCTAGAGTTGTTTATTTCTTAAAATACTTTCCTATAGAGTCTAGATGATTATTTTGGACTATTCGTAATTATAATTATAAAATTAGAGAGGTAGTTTTAATAATTTACTTAGTTAGTGGTTAAAGAAAATACTAGTAAAACAAATAGTGGGTAAATTTTATCATTTTTATAGTTGTTCCTGCATAATAATTCGGTTGTAGATACTCTGTAGAAAAAAATAAGGGTTCTAGTAAAACTGATGTCGATGAATTTCATGGATATAGTGATAGTATTATTGATATTTAATTGTGCGTAGAGATGAAATTCTAAACTTAATTGTCAAGGTCGGTTGCTGCACTATAACGTTGTTATTGATAGGATTATCACTTACCTGGTGAGTCACATTGAGGGTCAAATTTAGGAAATAGTGGATAGTTAATGGTTGGGGTAGGGAATTTATATTATTTTAATGTTAATGTTAGAATTAGATTATTATAGTGTTAATTGGAAAAAGGCAAATTGAGAACTCCTCTCTCTACTCGTGATTGCCAATTTTAAAAATGAAACAGTATGGCCAACAAAAAATTGAGAAAGTTAATGAATAATTAATAATTTTTTGGTGATCAATTAAGAGTTGATTAGAATTCTATATTGAATTTGGAATTTCGACCAAAGCTTTAGGCGTTATTCCAGTGTTTAAGTTATGGGTTACGCCTTTGGTTTTAGGTATGGAATTTTTTTATGGTTATCACATTATGACTCTAGTATTAATATGTTGGTATAGGTAGTTAAATATTACGTGTACTATATTATATGGATGTCATTATATAAATCTATAGGAGGAACCAAGACTTAACCTTAAGCTTTAATATAAAAATAAAAGACTTGATATACCAATTGACCTCAAGATTAGGAACTTGAATATAGATTTGTGCTTGAGGATTTTTTCGGATCTAGGCCAAAAGCATAGAATGATGGATGCCCATGAACTTGTTAATTTACAAATTATATATATTTGATAGATTTGAAGTGTTCGATACATTGAAAAAATGAAAAGCATTGGAGAAGTAGTTTGTTTGACTTTGGTTTTTCGGTGGAAGTAGGTTATGGTTTATGCTATTTGATACTCTTAATAGTGACTGATATGCATTGAATGATATTTTGAAGTTTTCTATGTACTTGATTGTGTGATTGTGTGGCTTGGTCGTGTGTTTTGTAATTGGTCTGAAATCCCGAGATCTTGGAATGTATAATCTTAAACCATCTTTATCGAAGTAATGCCTTGAATAAACAAGGCTCGATGAAATCTTATTAACGAATGAAAAATTGGTGATATTAAATGATAAATTAATGGTATTATTGGATCGGGGTGTCACGTTCCGACAAGGTATTCTTGAATCGGAGTGTCACGTTTCGACACGGTATTTTTGGATTGGAGTGTCACGTTCCAACATGTATTCTTGGATCGTAGTGTCACGTTCCGACACGATAATATTAAAGGAAAACCGTGTTGAATTAATGGAATACTCAATCTCAAAGAACTCAACTCCCAAAATGGTTTGGTTTGGAGGCATGAGTCCTCATGTGTGATCTTGATACCGTTGACTTAATACGTGCCTACTTTATTGTTATTGACACTTGTTCATGTTGTTTCTTATCACGTATTAAGTGCTATATTTGAGTTATACTATTATTTTTTGTATATTAGTTACTATTTTGGGTTGACCGATGATACTTACTCAGTACATGCGGCATCGTACTGAGCCCTACTTGTTTTCTTTCTTTTCCTTTTATGAGATATAGCGAGTGTACCTATGACTTCTGATTTCCCTCAGCTCTAGACAGCCTCTCGCATATCAAGTTCTAGGGTGAGCTATCCATTCAAGCTCGTGTTGGGTTTTTTCGATCATGACATGATGTTCTATACTTTCAGACAAATACTATTTTATTCTTTTATTTTGGTGTATTTGGTATTCTTTGACTTAGTATTGGATAGTAGATGTTCTTGATATGATGACTTTCAGATTTTGAAAAATGATATTTAGTAACATTTGATTTTCCGCGTCATGCTTGTACTTTGTAAGTTAGGTTAAATTGGTTGGTTCGCCCACTTAAGAGGTTAAGTGTGAGTGCCATCACTACTCGTTTATGGTCGTGACAGATCTTTCCTCAATTTTAGCTTTGTAACACTTACATTCCTTGTAATTCACGATGTTATGTACTTATGTTATACTTTTCTCCCTTTATTTGAATTTTTGCTCAATTCGTTTAATTTATTGATTATTAATATAAAATATTATGATACGACTAGTTTATCCTTTTTAATATATCCTTTTTTGTAAAAACGTTTCTTTTTTAAAAAAAGATTTTTGTTAATTACAATTTTTCATCTTTCTTTAATTAAGAATATTTTTTATCTTCCATTAATCTATTCTGTTAAACTTGTTTTAGAGTTGATGTCACCAATTTGTTTGTCTGATTTTACTAAAAATGAAGAATTTTGTATCAAATGTTGAAACTTGGAACATGGAGTATCATAATTTTCACATCGACTGGAATGCAAACAAATTAACATACATTTTGTTCTAATTTTGATCACTTTCTTTTCCTGTTTGATAATTAAGTCATCTTAAAATATTATATTTTCATTTACACTATTATAAGTGATTCTATCGTGAATTGTATAAAATTATAAATTCTTTTAAAGAAAATGATTTTCAATAGAATATGAAAATAAATTGATTAACAACGATTTTTTAAAAAAAATATAATTTTGAAGAGGGCAAATTTGTCTGATTATAATTTTTATAAGTAATTAATAAGTGAAATGAATTGTTACCAAACATTCAAAATAAGGAAGATAAGTACAATATCGTAAATAAAAAAAGGAAGTAAATGTTATTGAGTCAAACTAAAGGGGAAGTCTCTGAAATTATCTCTTTTTCCTAATTAACTTTTGAAAAATATATTTAGTTTTAAAATTTAAAAATTCAATCCAAGTTAAATTTGAGAACTTTCAAAATTTTGAAAACATCGAAAAGATGTTCTAACTTTTTCCACTTTAAATCATTCACAAAAAATAAAAAATAATTTAAAATTAATCAAATATAATTTAAATTTTTAAATATAGCATTTTCAGTTTAAATGTATTGATTTTTCCAAATTTTATAATGGAACATGATGAAAAGTCTACTTAATTAAATGAGTGAAGTGTTAGTAACACATTTAAGCTATCTACTTTTTTTAGTTTATAAAAATTATTGAAAGTTTGAGTTTAATAATTAAACTACTGAGTCTTCAATTTGACAAACACACTTCTCTTTGTCATTAAACTTCATTGATGGTGTGTGCACTATACTCTTTTTTTATTTTGAAAAGATTGCTACATTACACTCTATACCGACAAAATCTTTCATTTTGATAAAAAAAAAATTAGTATTTGTTAAAATTTAAAAATTATTTTTCTTAAAAACTAAAATTAACACATGTTTTTTCTTACCTCACTCAGCCACCTCCTCTCATCGTACCCCCCCCCCCCCCCCCCAAAAAAAAAAAAAAGACCCACTTTCCTTTTTTGTAATTTTTTTATAGAAATATCTTACTAGCTTCATCCCCCTCTTTCCATTTTTTTTTTAAAAAAATCCTACATCACCCCCATTATCTAAGTGGTATTTTACACGCACCATTTAGATATTTTTTCAAGTAATGGTTTAAATATAAAACTCACTCTCTAAATAGTTTAGTTATGAAATTTTTAAAAAATGATAGTCAAATATGTTTTAGATGCATGATTCTAATTAAGATTTTGTTTAAATTGGCTTAAAAGTTGATCAAATCTATTTTTAATAGTCGCTTTTACCCTTTGAAAATGTTTGACAAAATTTAAAATATTCTTTTAAAGAGATTTTAAAAAAAATTAGAACCCCCATAGGTCCTTTTTATTTTTTGAGTTAAAAATCATTTAATGTTATTTGACTTAGAAATGCTTATCCAAACAAGGTCTTAATCAATGTTATTCCCTTTTTGAGTTAAGCTTGTGTTGAAGTATATGGAAAAACTCTATAAAGGATGGTGTTTGTTATAAGAAAAGAAATGATATGAGTAAATCAATAATAAGTCATAAGATTTTGTTCCTTTGTCCTTTATTGGTGTTAATATTGAACCAGAAAATTAATGTTGTGGATTATTCAGTGACGAATACGGCTGCAAACACCCCCGGAGGCGCCTGTTTCAATCGAGATATCGGAGCTCAATATGGTCAGCATACACTGGCAGCTGCCACTTCCTACATATGGAATATCTTCCAACAACAGAATTCTTCACCTGACCATAAAAACGTACCAAAAGTAAGCTTCTTCATCGATGACATGAGCGGATTAGCTTTTGCTATCAACAATGAAATTCATGTTAGTGGAAGGTACACAAAAATAAGCCCATGTCTAAAACTTACATATAAAAAATTGCTTGATCGATATATACATGCATTTTTACAAAATATAAATCTTACTTTATATTATATATAAACACTCTTAATTAGTTATGGCTCAGTAGACAAGATGTGCACAAAGTTGTATGATGTCCATGTATGTTTATTAAGTTTGTAGGTAGAGGTGCACCCCGCTCTGGTAAGTAGGGGTGTACGTGCACCTGTTAACTTCATATAAATAATTAAGTATCTTGAAAAATTGACAAAACTAGAATATAATAACCGCACATCCAAGGAAAGCATATGAAAGCTATTAGTATAAGCTAGAGGAACCATCACATGACCAAGATTTGAATTTTGTTGAAGCATCTTTCACTATTTTTGTTTCAAGTATAAATAGTTTAAAACATAATATTCCTGGATTCACCTCTCTGTAGATCACTCAAGTTCGATTCCCCATATCCTCATTTTGGTTATGTAATATGACTTGTCTATTTTTTTAAAAGTCATGGTCACCTAAGCTCTAATTTCGTTAGAAAAAAAAGTTCATTTTAATTCAAAAGTATTGTTATAAAATAACTTCTCCTTTTTTTGGCTTAGGTTTCATTATTAATTTTTGTTATTGCTGTCACGACCCAAAACAAGCCGCGAGTGACACCCACACTTATCCTACTATGTGAGCGAACCAACAAATTTAAACCCCAACATTTACCAATATTTCAAGCATAATGAACAAAATATAATGCGGAAGACACAAAATATTATTAATATAACCAATGAACAAGGTTCTAAAGTTTATCAACTATTATCCCCAAAATCTGGAAGTCATCAAACCAAGAACATCTATCATCAAATTTCTAAATCTAAGAGTATTTAAGAAGCTAAAATAAGTAAAAGAGATGGTCCATGTATGAACTTCAAGACATAAAGACGTGAAGGAGAGAATCCAGATATGACTTAAAAATCCCATTCATCAGGCTCATGAAAGCAGCAGGGGCATTCGTAAGCCCAAAAGACATTACTAAGAATTCATAATGCCCATACCTGATTCGAAAAGCACTCTTTGACATATCTGCTGCCCGTATTTTCAATTGATGATAACCAGATCTCAAGTCGATTTTTGAGAAGGTCCAAGCACCTTGTAACTGATCGAACAAATCATCAATGCGAGGAAGAGGATACTTATTCTTAACAGTTACCTTATTCAGTTGCCTGTAGTCTATGCACATCCGAAAACTCCCATCCTTCTTCTTCACAAATAAAACAGGAGCACCCCAAGGGGATGCACTTGGCCTAATAAAACCTTTACCTAACAACTCCTGAAGTTGGGCCTTTAACTCCCTTAACTCTGCTGGAGCCATTCTATAAGGGGGTATGGAAATGGGGCGAGTATCCGGCTCCAGATCAATACAAAAATCAATATCCCTATCCGGTGGCATACCAGGAAGGTCTGTAGGAAACACATCCAGAAACTCACGGACTATCAAAACAGACTCAATCGAAGGTACTTGGGAGGTATCATCCCTGAGATGTGACAAGAAAGCTAAACAACATTTACTAACCATTCTCTTAGCACATAGAAAGGAGATGATACAAACTGCGGTGGAAGTATAGTTACCCTCCCATACTAGAGGATCTGTCCCAGGCTTGGCCAATGTCACAGTTTTAGCATTACAATCTAAGATTGCAAAATTTGGAGAAAGCCAAGTCATACCCAGAATTACATCGAAATCAACAATCTCTAGAATAATCAAGTCTACATGAGTATTGTTCCCCACAAAAGTCACAAGACAAGACCTATACACCTTCTCAACTATCACAGACTCACCCACTGGAGTAGAGACACTAATGGGAATGTCAAGCAAATCACAATGTAAATCAAGACCAATAGCAAATGAGGAAGATACATATGAAAATGTGGACCCAGGATCAAATAATACAGAAGCCATGCAATCACACACCAAAAGATTACCTGTGATAACAGCATCAGATGTCTCCGCTTCAGACCTCCCGGGGAAAGCATAACAATGGGCCCTATCACCTGTCTGCCCGTTGCCCCTACCATGTAATGCTGCAGTAGCTCCAGTTTGCCCGCCACCACGGTTGATTTGGTGACCTCCATTACCTTGGCCACCACGTCCTCCAGAATAGCGGCTTCTTCCATGACCACCTCTACCTCTGACTATTGGGGGTCTGTAACTCTGTTTTGGACAATACCTCCTAATATGTCCAGTCTCCCCACATCCATAACACTCTCTGGGGTCAAGCATAGGTCTCTGTGAGAACGACGAAGTCTGGGGATAGCCTCCAAACTCAGAGGAATGTTGGCTGGTCTGCGATGGACCCCCAGCTACAGCCTGCAGTGAAGACTGAATAGGTCGGGCTAGGTAACCTCCTGAACTCTGCCCTCTGGAGTAAGAACCACTAAACTCACCTCCCTTACAAAACTTCTTAGATGTCGAGGCCATGGTGAAATCGTTTGGCTTCACCCCCTCCACCTCTATCACAAAATCAACCACTTCTTGAAAGGATTTTGCTGCAGTAGCTACCTGTAAGGCGGGAATCTGCAAGTCTGACCTCAATCCCTTCAAAAAACGGCGAATCCGCTCTTGTGGACTGAAGCAAAGCTGCGTGGCATACCTGGATAGTGCACGAAACTTAGCCTCATAAGCAGTAACCGTCATCCTGCCTTGCTCCAGGCTTAGGAACTCATCTCTCCTCCTATCCCTCAAAGTCTGGGGTATATACTTCTCCATAAATAAGCTAGAGAATGATGCCCAAGTCATAGGTGGTGCTTGTGCTGGTTGACACTCAACATACGACCGCCACCACATTTTGGCATTCCCCTGAAACTGATAGGTCATAAACTCAACACCGAATCGTTCTACTATGTCCATCTTATGTAGCAGCTCATGACAATCAACTAGAAAATCATAGGCATCCTCAGATTCAGTACCCTTGAAGAGTGGAGGTTTCAACTTCAAGAATTTAGTGAAAAGTTCATGCTGATCACTCGTCATTATAGGCTCGGTAGTCAATCAAGGAAACGTGCCTACTTCCAATGAGGCATCCATGCGGGGAGCCACAGCAGCTGCATGTTGTACTCCCGGAACCTGAGTCTTTGAGGTAAAACAGCTCGGAGGTGTCTGGCCCTAATCAGATAACCCGCTAAGATAAGCAAGAACCTGGTTAATCTTTTCTGGGGTAGGTTGGGGTGGTAATTCCTCATCTTGCACTTGCTCATTTTCCCCTTCCTCACCCTCTCTTACTACCTCATCAGTCGGTGGAGGAGTCACCGCCCTAGTACTAGCTGGACAAGGTGTTTGTCCTCTACCTCTAGAGGACGTCCTCCCGCGACCACTACCACGGCCTCTTGCCACTGCTCCTCTTCAAGCTACAGCCCCAGTGGCTGGCTCAGACGCATCCTGTCTTGCCGGTGTTGGTGTTGGCACAGTTGTTGCTCTAGTTCTAACCATCTGCGAAATAGAGTGAGGATGTCAGTTACCAATTTGTATCACCTAGATACCAATTGGATCCAAGTAATAGTACGAAAGAAAGAAAGAATGGAATTTTCCTAAAGTCCTATAGCCTCTCAAAGAAAAGTAAAGGCGTCCCCCTACCGTTCCTCAAGACTCTACTAGACTCGTTCTTGTGTGATGAGAACAATGAACCTAACACTCTGATACCAAGTTTGTCACGACCCAAAACGAGCCGCGAGTGGCACCCACACTTATCCTACTATGTGAGCGAACCAACAAATCTAAACCCCAACATTTACCAATATTTCAACCATAATGAACAAAATATAATGCGGAAGACTCAAAATCTTATTAATATAACCAATGAACAAGCTTCTAAAGTTTATAAACTATTATCCCCAAAATCTGGAAGTCATCACACCAAGAACATCTATCCTCAAATTTCTAAATATAAGAGTATTTAAGAAGCTAAAATAAGTAAAAGAGATGGTCCATGTCCGAACTTCAAGACATCAAGACGTGAAGGAGAGAATCCAGTCCGAGCTAGGAATAATAGCTCACCCTGAAATCTGATATGCTGGAGACTGGCTAGAGTTGCGGACGAGTCGAAGTCGATGGCACGTTTGCTGCACTCCACAAATAACAAAGAGAAAAATACAAGTAGGGTCAGTACAAGGAACACGTACTAAGTAGGTATCATCGGCCAACTCAAAATAGAAAGCAATATATATCGAATAATAATATAAAACCAACTACAATACCCAACGGGTGACAACAACAAGTACAAGAACCATTGGCCACAACACCAAGCACACCTATGAGGACTCAAGCCTCCACACCATACTCATTTGGGAAATATTTTCTTTAAATTTGAGTATATTAACATAATTCAAGATTCATTCTCTTTATTCTTCTTGTGTCGGAACGTGACACTCCGATCCCCTACTACTACATGTCGGAAAGTGACACTCCGATCCCCTAATACTACGTTTCGGTTCGTGACACCCGATCCCCTAATTCTACGTGTCGGTTCGTGACACCCGATCCCCTAATACTACGTGTCAGTTCGTGACACCCGATCCCCTAATTCTACGTGTCGGTACGTGACACCCGATCCCCTAATTCTCATTACTTTAGTTCATCAAGACTTCATTTATGTCAAGGCATCATCATTAATATAGAGGGTTTAAGGTTCAAGATTCAACCGCCTCATCATTCTAATCCATCACAATTACATAATAACATCATGCAACCACACAATTAAGCATATAGAAGACTTTACAATACTACCCAATACATATCAATCGCTATTTAGAGTTTACTATGAAATAGCATAAACCATAACTTACCTCCACCGAAGAATCGTGATCAAGCAAGCTACTTCTCAATGCCTTTGCTTTCCTTTTCGCTTCTCCCTTTTCTTGCTCGTTCTCCCTCTCTCTGTTCTTTTTCTTTTACCCTAATTATCATATAATTCATTATGATGAAAGTAACCCATTCTTTATTTTAAAGTGATCTCCTTTAACCCCCAAGTAATTAAATTATTAAACTTACCCCACTAATTTCCTAATTATAATCAGGAATAGTCGAAAACACCCCATAAAAACTTTTAGCAGAAATCTGACCCAGTCGGGGTTACGCAGCTCATGGCATCCCGTCGTACCTGCGACGGTCCATCCTGCAGGCCCGTCACAAAGTTCAGAGAGTCAAATTCAGTAACGAGGTTTGTGACGGTCCGTCGTGTCTCCGACAGTCCGTGCTGCAATTCCGTCGCGAAGTTCAGAGAGTTGATCCCCGTACCCAGATTTCAGAGTTTAAGTGTTTTGGAACGAAGAGCCTCGACGGTCCGTCGGGACCATGACGGTCCGTCGTGTGGTCTGTCGACACAGTCAGTTATTATCAAAAGTAATTCTACTGCTCGAAACGACTAAACAGATCGTTACAATTGCATTCCCCAATCATAGACAAAAAAAATATTTGTATTATTCAAAATTTGAATGTTACATTTGTGTTTTCAGGTACATCCAAGGTTACTCTGGGGATGTAAGGAGAGAGATCACAGGTGTATTATACCAGGAAGGTGCTCACATTTGGCAGTGGAATGGTAATGGTAAGGCTCCTGGAGGATTAATTGAAGGGATTGTTGATTATGTGAGATTGAAAGTTGGCCTTTGACCAAGCCATTGGGTGAAACAAGGTCAGGGTTATCGTTGAGACCAAGGCTATGATGTTACTGCTCAATTTCTTAGTTATTACAACAGTTTAAGAAATGGATTAGTGCCACAACTTAATAAAAAAAATGAGAAATGGTTATAATAATCAGTTCTTTGTTGACTTAATAGGAAAGACAATTAATCAACTTTGGAGTGACTACAAAGCTAAATATTGCAATTAACTTTACCTATGTACCAATATTACAAGGCTAAGCATGTATGTGTGCCATGGTTTTATTGAAGATATTATAGTGACAATAATAATATAATAAAAATAAGCTTTCAAGGGGCTAATTTCATAGTTATTTCTTCTGTGTGACTAATTGGTTAGCAATTTCAGTGCAAGCATCCATGTTTATTTGTTGAAATTACTTATGATTCAGAGTTCGGTATAAAATATTCTTAAATTATGCGAAATTCATGTACAAAAATGTCAATATTTAATAGTTTGATTGAAAAGTATCCTTATAGTCAATAGTTTGATCAAAAAATATCTCTATTGTCCTTTTCATTTTTAACACAATAAATTTCTAGTGACATCTCTATTCATTAGCAAATACTTGCCCTAGTTCAATTTGAAAATATTAAGAAATAAAATATGTCTTATTTTAATTGATTTTTTATTGTTATCTAGATGAAAACTAATGATGAAGTTAGTATGATCTTATATATATGACTTTCAATTAAAAAGATACATGTAGTTATTCTATTTTTAAGTGATGAAATGAGATTAAGAAGAAAAAAATGTTTCCTATTTATTGATTGACTAAAGTGATTATAAAGAGAAAAATTAACACCCCACACACATTTAAGAGGATAAATATCAAGTTGTAATTATACTCTTCAAAAATAAACTACTTATAGCATATTATTATCATCTTATAGCACATCAATTAATAATATATTAATTTAAAAAATAATTAAAAATAAACTATTTATAGCATATTATTATCAAGTTATAGCATATTAACTAATAATATATTAATTAAAAAAATTATTTTACTATGTAACTAATAATTATTATGTTTAAATAATTAGTTTCATTTATTCACTTACTTTTTATCAACAAAATCTTTTAAATTATTACTGATTAATCAATTACCTTTTAAAGTTTTTAATATAAATAATAAATTATTAAGTATTAATAAATTAGCTTTTAATGTTTTTAATATAAATAATAAATTATTATTTATTAAATATTAATTAAACTTCATATTATATAGTTACCTTTTAAAAAACAAAATCTAAAAGTTAGGGATTTGATTTTAATTAATTTCATAATATATGGTTACCCAATAATTACCCACCCCCATATCAACCAGTACTCTTTTATTTTCCCCCAATACACTCAATTTCTCCCCTATTTACATGCTTCTCTTTTTACCCTATTAATTTTGCACGCCTTTTTTTCACGTTTCTCTCTATATTAATCAATTAAAGGCAGCAGATGTTTATCTCTCTATTAATTAATTAAATATAAATACCATTTCAAGCTTTAAACTTATTTTCCAAAATCAGATTAAGCTTAAAATACTTATTCAACTACATCTCTATCAATCTTCCACAAAATTAGGTTTTTTATTTTTCAACCATCAAATTCGCAATATTGCAAGATTTTCAAAAAAAATCGTGTTGTTTAGATCATCAAACAGGTTTATTTCTTTAAGTTTTTATTTTTTCTCTGATTCTTTTGACAAATTAATTAATTTTTATATGTTATTGCTTGATTTTAGGAGAAATTTATGTTGTATAAATAATGCTGGTTTCTTCAAGTTTTATATTTTTTTATGTCAAATTCTTTAATATTTGTTTGTCTATAAATTTTTAGGATCTGGGTTGTTGAATACAATGTATAAACCAAATACCCTAAGGAGATTCACAAGAGATACAAACTATACCGGTAACTTTATGGTTGAAATACCATCTTTTGATTTATGTATAACTCAAATTCAATCGCAAATCTCAGGCTATACAGCTGCGATGGAATTAGAGAAGAAGTCGAATGATGAACTAGTAAGGTGTAGTCCTTCTAAAAGGAAAGTAGTGTCAACGGTGAAAGCAAACGGAAAAAAATGTTACAAGAGGAGGAAAATAAAAAATTATGTCCTGGACATGATTGGAGAACCAGTTGTTAATAAAGAACAAGACGAAGTGAGTGAAGAATCACATAGTTCATCAATTTCTTCTTCTTCTTGTCTTCTTGGTATGTGAAACCAAGAGATGATTTTGACTTGTCACAAAAATCCAGCAGTAGAGATCTCGTAATACTCATGTCTGCATGTTGTATAAAATATATTTAACTATATATATCATAATATATTAACTGTTGTATTTAATGGTAGTATGCTTAAATGAATATTTGCACTTTATTAAGTGTGTATGATTTTTGTATAAATTTCGATTGCAATATGCAAAAATATTTGAACACTGTATGAAAAATGTATAAATATTGTATAAATTATGAATGTCATATTGAACTTTGATATATGTAACAGATTAAAATGGTGTGTATATATATATATATATATATATATATATATATATATATATATATATATATATATATATATATATATATATATATATATATATATATATATATATATATATTGTCACGTCCCAAAACCGAGCCGCGACTGGCACCCACATTTACCCTTCTATGTGAGCGAACCAACAATTCTAACCCTTAACATTTCAATATAATGCCGACAGAAAGTAATGCGGAAGACTTAAACCCATTAATAAAAATCAATTCAATAACTATTATTATCCCCAAAATCTGGAAGTCATCACCACAAGAACATCTATCCTCAAATTACTAAACTAAGAGTATATAAGAAAACAAAAACAAGTAAAAAGCTAGTCCATGCCGGAAGTTCAAGGCATCAAGACTTGAAGAAGAAGATCCAGTCCAAGCTAGAAGCATTAGCTCACCCTGAAGATCTTGTGTGACGAAGACTGGCTAGAATTACTGTTGAATTGAAGACGACGGCCCGTTTGCTGCACTCCACAAATAACAAAGAAGAAAACATAAAAGTAGGGGGTCAGTAAAAAGCACGGGTACTGAGTAGATATCATCGGCCAACTCAAAATAGAAGACAATATATATCGAGTAACATTATAAAACAACTATAATACTCAACATGTAGCAACAACAAGTACTATAATCATCAATAAGTACTACCAAGTTCATCCATGAGGACTCAAGACTCAATACCATACTCGTTTTGGGAATTGGGTACATTAGATTGAGTATATTATTCATCTTCCAAGATTCATTATCTTTCTTCCTCTTGTGTCGGTACGTGACACTCCGCTCCTCATATACTATCCTGGTGCCGGAACGTGGCACTCCGATCCTCATTCTATCCTGGTACCGGAACGTGGCACCCGATCCATATTCTATCCTGGTGTCGGAACGTGACACTCCGATCCTCATATACTATCCTGGTGTCGGAACGTGACACTCCGATCCTCATATACAATCCTGGTATCGGAACGTGGCACCCGATCCATATTCTATCCTGGTGTCGGAACGTGACACTTCGATCCTCATATACTATCCTGGTACCGGAACGTGGCACCCGATCCCCTAATTCATCAAGCCTTCTTTTATACTAAGGCATCATCAATCTCATTATATAATTTATCAAGCCTTCTTTTATACTAAGGCATCATCATTCTCATTATATAATTTATCAAGCCTTCTTTTACACCAAGGCGTCATCATTAACAAGTGAATTAGGGTTTCTTTCAAGATTTAGGATTCAATAGCTTCATCATGCTTATTTTATCACAATCATGCAAGCATACAATTAAGCATATAGAAGGGTTTACAATACTACCAACACATATCATTCGCTATTAAGAGTTCAATATAAGATAGCATAAAAACCATAACCTACCTCCACCGAAGAATTGAATTCAAACAAGCAATTTCTCAAGCTTTGTGTTCTTCCTCTTCGATCGATTCCTCTCTCAATCTTTGTTCTTTCTCTTTTTCTTATTCAAACCCTCTTTCTTTTACCCTAATTAGCATATAATTAAGAATAAAAGATGGCAATAATAACCCACTAATTAACTTAAGGGTACCTCTTTTAACCCCCAAGTAATTAGACTTATTAATATTAACCCACTAACTTTATAATTAAGGAAGGAATAGTCAAAAACGTCCCTTAAAACGTGTAAAGAAATCCGACCCAGACTGGGATTACGCAACCTGTGACGGGCCGTCGTGCCTGCGACGGTCCGTCCTGCAGGTCGTCACAAAGTTCAGAGACCCAAATTTCCACCAAGGGTCTGTGACGGTCCGTCACGCCTGTGACGGTCTGTCCTGCAAGTTCGTCACGAAGTTCAGAGAGTCGATTTTCAGTCCCCAATTTCAGAATTTCTAAGTGTTTTGAAACGAGACCCTGCGACGGTCCGTCGTGCCCATGACGGTCCGTCGTGCCCATGACGGTCCGTCGTGGGGTCCGTCGCCTCAGCCAATTTTCCAGAAATAAAATCTGCTGCTCAAAACGACTAAACAGGTCGTTACATAGATATATATATATATATATATATATATATATATATATATATATATATATATATATATATATATATATATATATATATATATATATATATAAACATTTTATGAATACTATATGAACATTTTATGAATAACAGTAAAGTTCAATGTATATATATAATGTATAAACATTGTATGAATTATGAATAACATATTAAACTTGGATATATGTAACAGGAACAAATGGTGCATATATGAACATTGTATGAATATTGTATGAACATTGTATGAATACTATATGAACATTTTATGAATGGCAGTATAGTTCAATGTATATTTATAATGTATAAACATTGTATGAATTATGAATGTCATATTGAACTTTGACATATGTAACAGAAACAAATGATATATATATATATATATATATATATATATATATATATATATATGACTTAGAAAACAAAACTTTATAAATGTCAATGAAAACAACTGCACTCAATAAAACAAAACGTGTTTCTTACATTCAAAACAACACAATAACAAATGTAACATTACGAAATCATTGTTCTTGCACATGATAATTTGAACATGTCTTTCTATTGTGTCCAACTTGACGGCATCTACTGCAAGTCATTTTTGTCCTTTTGAATTTCATGTCAGCAAATCCCTTCCATCTTTCAAGTTTTGGTATACCCGCTATACAAAATTAATACAAAACATATATTCTAATTTTATTAGAAACATATTCTAATTTGTGTATGAAAATACACAAATGATACACGTTTCGTATAATCTTCATACACAATTAAAAAAAATTCAGACTTCAACGTTACACAAATTTATAATCAGTTCATATAATTTATACACACTTCATACACAGTTATATATCATTCACTGTCCTATACAGTACTCAAATTAAACAAACACAATACATTTTCAATACAAAATTAATATAATATATATATATATATATATATATATATATATATATATATATATATATATATATATATATATATATATATATATATATATATATATATATATATATATATATATATATATATATATATATATATATATATATATATATATATATCATAATTTGAATAGAAACATATGTTGTACGCCAAAATTTATCAAGTTACTAAAAAAAAGAAGTGAAATATGCAGCTATGAAAATATTCTTGATTTTTTAAAAAAATGACTTATACGTTGAAAGCAATCTGAAAATAATCGTGAAATTTTGGAAAGAAGACTACTTGTAACGTTGATCTAAATATGTTTGAAAATGACAATCTGAAAGTATTCTGAAAATCATAAAATATTTGTTATTATCTAGTTGAGTTTTTTAAGAAATTAATTAAAAATAATAATATTATTTTAACTAACTAGATTTATTTAAGGCAAGAAAATGTTTAATATCCCTAAAAATGTGCTAATCATATATTTAACTTTAATTAAACTTCCTAAAAAGTGCAACTATTTATATTTAAAAATGTGCTACATGCATTATGTAGCAACTAATAAAGAAACAAAAGTAATGCTAATAATTTATCTACCTTTAATCTAATTCAATAAAAAGTGTTACTTCAAATTCTCAGGCGTGCAACATTGAATAAATGCAGTAATTATGACTGACAAAAGTCACTTAATTTTTATTGTCATAAATTCTTAATCATTAAAATTAATTACTCATTATAACTTTATCTACTTAATTTTTAATTAATTTTTTTATAACAACTATTTTTAATAACTTATAGTTAACAATATAATTACTTACAAAATGACATAGAGTGAGATATTAAATGCTACAAAATGAAATTGAAACTCTAATGCCATAATTTGATAATAATACTACATATAATACTATATACAAAATTTACTAAAAGAAACAAGGATAATTTTTCAAAAATAATATTTTTTTTCCGAAATAAAATATGCTTAAAAAGAAAATAATCATAAACAGATTTTTTTTGAGTCACTAAATAATAATAGGGTATTTTTGGACCAAGTTATTCGGAACAAGTGACTTTGGACCAAACTATTGATTATAGAAGCATTTTTAGACCAAACTATTAATGGAAGACATTTTTATTCCATGTCATATAGTTCAAGGTCAAGTTTTACTCTTTTTAGTTTATGATTTGTTAACGAATTTAAATTGGTTTATGTTGAAATTATTTATTTGTGTCAAGCTGAAAGTTTTTGTTTAATATAGAAGAAGTAAGCTCTCTTTAAATTCTTCAATTGTATGTGATTTTAGTTTAGTTTATAATTATTATTTTTTCAATTTGTAAGTAAAAATCTGTTTTTTTGTAAACAAAAATAAATGAACACTGGGACAAAATAAGATTGTTAAATTTCTTAAAGTTGGCAGAATTTTGAATTGATTAAGTAGTATCTTTGGTTAAAGTTGACTTTAAATATGCATTTTATGTTAAAAAGGGAAGTTCAAAGATGGTACTCATCCATAACTAGGGACTAGCACATCATATTTATCCCACAAATTCTTACTTTAGAAAAATAGGCAATGGCTGCTTAAGTTATTTTTGTTGGGCAAAAATGACACAAATTAAATTGCTAATTAATGAGTTGAAATTCATCTTTTGACTTGTTCTTAAGTTTTTTCTTTCCTTTTGATCCATGTTTTATAAAATTATAATTATTTAACATAAGGGTGAAACAAAGTGGGAACAACCACCGCGATAGATATTGAAGTAAAAAATATCAATTAATCCATGCTCATAATAAAATCAAAGTATAGCATCTCTAATTCTATCAAGTTTGTTGGGGTCCAGCAACCAACAATCTCTACTATACAACTTCGGTAAACCCTCTTGGCAATAATTGAGTCGTCAACTAGAATAGATACAACAAAAGGTCATTGCAATGACTGTGCTACTACAAAAACCTTTTCAACAATAAATAAAGTAATATACGACAATACATAGTCTGAGTCTAACAAGGAACAAATACAGCGAGAAAAAAAAGGCCAGTATACCTATCAATGCATAAATGTGTCACGACCCAAAACCGAGCCGCGAGTGGCACCCACACTTATCCTACTATGTGAGCGAACCAACCAATCTAAACCCCAACATTTCAATACAATATCAACAAAAGTAATGCGGAAGACTTAAACTCATTAATGAAAATCAATTCAATAACTTCTAAAAAAAACTCAACATCTATTATTCCCCAAAATCTGGAAGTCATCATCACAAGAACATCTATCCTTAAATTACTAAACTAAGAGTATTCTAAGAAGCTAAATAAATAAAAAGCTAGTCCATGCCGGAAGTTCAAGGCATCAAGACTTGAAGAAGAAGATACAGTCCAAGCTAGAAGCATTAGCTCACCCTGAAATCCGGTGTAGTGAAGACTGGCTAGAGTTGCGGTTGAGTTGAAGACGACGGCACGTTTGCTGCACTCCACAAATAACAAAGAAAGAAACATACAAGTAGGGGTCAGTACAAAACACAAGTACTGAGTAATTATCATCGGCCAACTCAAAATAGAAAACAGTATATATCAGATAATATCATAAATCAACTACAATACTCAACATGTAGCAACAACAAGTACTATAATCATTAATAAGTACCGCCAAGTTCACCCATGAGGACTAAAGCCTCAATACCATACTCATTTGGGAATTAGGTTCATTAAATCGAGTATATTAACATCTTTCAAGATTCATTATCTTTATTCCTCTCGTGTCGATACGTGACACTCCGCTCCATATACTATCCTGGTGTGGGAACGTGACACTCCGATCCATATTCTATCCTAGTGTCGGAACGTGACACTCCGATTCATAATCTATCCTGGTGCCGGAACGTGGCACTCCGATCCCCTAATTCTACATGTCGGTTCGTGACACCCGATCCCCTAATTCTACGTGTCGGTTCGTGACACCCGATCCCCTAATTCTACGTGTCGGTTCGTGACACCCGATCCCCTAATTCTACGTGTCGATTCGTGACACCCGATCCCCTAATTCTACGTGTCGGTTCGTGATACCCAATCCCCTAATTCTACGTGTCGGTTCGTGACACCCGCTCCACTAATCTCATTCTATCAATTCATCAATCCTTCTTTTATACCAAGGCATCATCAATCTCATTACTTTAGTTCGTCAAGCCTTCTTTTATACCAAGGCATCATCAATCTCATTACTTTAGTTCATCAAGCCTTCTTTTATACCAAGGCATCATCGTTAACAAAGTAGATTAGGTTTTTTTTCAAGATTTAGTATTCAGTAGCTTCATCATGCTTATTTTATCACAATTATATAATCACATTTATGCAAGCATACAATTAAGCATATAGCAGGGTTTACAATACTACCAATACATATCATTGGCTATTAAGAGTTTACTACGAATAGCATAAAAATCATAACCTACCTCCACCGAAGATTCGTGATCAAGCAAGTAAATTCCCAAAGCTTTGTGCTTCCTCTTCGTTCGTATCTCTCTCGATCGTTTCTCTTTCCCTTTCCTTGTTCTTTCTATTTTTCTTATTCAAACCCTCTTTCTTTTACCCTAATTAGCATATAATTAAGTATAAAAGATGATGAATTAACCCATTAATTAATTCAAGGTTATCTCTTTTAACCCCTAAGAAATTGACTTATTAATATTAACCCACTAAATTTATAATTATAGCAGGAATAGTCCAAAACACCCCTTTAAAACTTAAACAGAAATCCGACCGAGCCTGGGATTACGCAACCTGTAACGGCCCGTCGTGCCTGCGACGGTCCGTCCTGCTGCTTCTGTCACAAAGTTCAGAGACTCAATTTCCTTGAAGAGTCTGTGACGGTCCGTCGTACCCACGACGGTCCGTCCTGTTATGTCGTCACGAAGTTCAGAGACTTAATTTATGTGGAAGACCTGTGATGGCCCGTCGTGCCTGCGACGGTCCGTCCTGCCATTCCGTTACGAAGTTCAGAGAGTCGATTTCAGTAACCAAATTTCAGAATTCTAAGTGTTTTGGAACGAGACACCCTCGACGGTCCGTCGTGCCCATGACGGTCCGTCGTGGGTTCCGTCGACTCAGGCAGTTTTTCCAGAATTAAAATCTGCTGCTCAAAATGACTAAACAGGGCGTTACAATAGATACCAATTTACCCATCATTCGTCCTCGAACGATCACAAGAAGAAAAACAAGGGCGAAAAGGAGTACCTGAATCTGTAAACAGATGTGAGTATGTTTCTTGCATATCGGCCTCCTTCTCCCAAGTGGACTCTTCAATCGGCCGATTCTTCCATTGAACCTTGATGGATGCAATCTCCCTCGACCTCAGCTTGCAGACTTCTCTATCTAAAATTGCAACAGGTTCCTCCTCATAAGACAAATTCTCATCAAGCAAAACTGAATCCCAACGAATGATGTAGTTTCCATCCCCATGGTATCTCTTCAACATAGACACATGAAATACCGGATGAACTCCTGACAGTCCTGGAGGCAAGGCTAATTCATAAGCCACCTCTCCTACTCGCTTAATTACTTCAAATGGTCCAATATACCTTGGTCTTAGCTTACCTCTTTTACCAAACCGCATCACCCCTTTCATGGGTGAAACCTTCAGCAAGACTTGTTCACCCTCCATGAACTCCAAGTCTCTAACCTTTCGATCTGCATATTCCTTTTGCCTACTTTGCGCCGCTAAAAGCTTTTCTTGAATAGATTTCACTTTCTCTAATGAATCTCTCAAAAGATCAGTACCCCAAGGTCTAACCTCAAATGCATCAAACCAACCAATGGGAGACCTACATCTCCTCCCATACAATGCTTCAAATGGGGCCATGTCAATACTTGAGTGATAGCTATTATTGTATTAAAACTCCGCTAAGGGTAAGAAGTTATCCCAATGACCACCAAATTCTATCACACATGCACGAAGCATATCTTCCAACACCTGAATCATTCGCTCAGACTGACCATCGGTCTGAGGGTGAAATGCAGTACTAAGGTCCAACCTAGTACCTAATTCCGCATGCAATGTTCTCCAAAACTTAGAAGTAAACTGTGTACCTCTATCTGATATGATGGAGAGTGGAACTCCTTGCAATCGAACAATTTCTAAGATATAGATTTTGGCCAACTTCTCTGCATAGTAAGTCACCTTGACAGGAATGAAGTGAACAGACTTAGTTAATCTGTCCACAATTACCCAAATGGAATCAAACTTACCCAATGTCTTTGGAAGAACAACCACGAAGTCTCATTGCAATTCTCTCCCACTTCCATTCAGGAATGGGCATTCTCTGAAGTGTTCCTCCGGGCCTCTGGTGTTCATACTTTTCTTGTTGACAATTTGGACATTTGGCAACAAAATCCACAATGTCGCGCTTCATTCTACTCCACCAAAAGTGTTGCTTTAGGTCACGGTACATCTTGGTTGCACCAGGATGTATAGAATATCCGGAACTATGAGCCTCTGTCAAAATAGTGTTGATCAAATCATCGACGCGGGGAACACATACCCTTCCCTTAATTCTCAAAACACCTTCCTCATCGATTTGTGCTTCCTTAGCCTCTCCTCGCAACACTTTATCTCGGATCCGGATCAATTTCTCATCCTTAAACTGTTTTCCCTTGATCTTGTCAAGAAAAGAAGATCTCGCCTCCACACGGGCCAAAAATCCTCCCTCCTCATTTACTTCTAGCCTCATAAAGTCATTAGCCAAGTTTTCGATTTCTCTAGCCAACGGGCATCTAGAAACTTGCAAATGAGCTAGACTTCCCATGCTTCCTGCCTTTCTACTTAAAGCATCTGCCACAACATTAGCTTTTCCCGGATGATACAGAATAGTGATATCGTAGTCCTTCAGTAGTTCCATCCATCTCCTCTGTCTCAAATTCAAATCTTTCTGAGTAAAGACATACTGTAGGCTACGATGATCCGTATAGACTTCACACTTAACCCCATATAAATAGTGTCTCCATTGCTTTAATGCAAACACTACCGCAGCCAACTCCAAATCATGGGTCGGATAGTTACGTTCATGCACCTTTAATTGCCTCGAAGCATAAGCAATCACATTCTTCTCTTGCATTAGCACTGTACCCAAAACAGAATAGGATGCATCACAATAAACAATGAAATTCTTACCCTCTACTGGCAAGGTAAGGATAGGTGCAGTAGTCAGCAAGGTCTTGAGTTTCTGAAAGCTTTCCTCACATTCGTCCGACCATACAAATGGAACATTCTGCTTAGTCAAGTTCATCAATTGGGAAGCAATGGAAGAGAATCCCTTGACAAATTGACGGTAATAGCTAGCTAAACCAACAAAGCTCCTTATTTCTGACACATTAGTAGGTCTTACCCAATTCTTCACTGTGTCAATCTTTGAAGGATCCACCATCACTCCATCCTTTGAAACCACGTGCCCCAAGAAGGACACTGAATCTAGCAAAAACTCACACTTGGATAATTTGGCATAAAGCTTTTTCTCCTATAATACTTCCAACACAATTCACAAATGCTCCTCATGTTCCTTCTTACTCTTGGAGTATATCAGTATATCATCAATAACTACGATCACAAAGAGATCCAGATAAGGCTTAAAAATCCCATTCATCAAGCTCATGAAAGCAGCAGGGGCATTCGTAAGACCAAAAGACATCACTACAAATTCGTAATGCCTATACCTGGTTCGAAAAGCAGTCTTTGGCACATCCATTGCCCGTATTTTCAATTGATGATAACCGGATCTCAAGTCAATTTTAGAGAAGACACAAGCACCTTGTAACTGATCGAACAAGTCATCAATGCGAGGAATGGGATACTTGTTCTTAATAGTTACCTTGTTCAACTGCCGGTAGTCTATGCACATCCGAAAACTCCCATCCTTCTTCTTCGCAAATAACACCGGAGCACCCCAAGGAGATGCACTTGGTCTAATGAAGCTTTTTCTCAACAACTCTTGAAGTTGGGCCTTTAACTCTGTTAACTCCGCGGGAGCCATTCTATAAGGGGGTATATAGAAATGGGGCGAGTACCCGGTTCCAGATCAATGCAAAAATCAATATCTCTATCCGGTGGCATACCAGGAAGATCTGCAGGGAACACATCCAGAAACTCACGGACTACCGAAACTGACTCAATTGAAGGTACTTGGGTAGTGTCATCCCTGAGATGTGCCAAGAACGCTAAACACCCCTTACTAATCATTCTCTTAGCACAAAGAAAGGAGATGATACGAACCGGAGTGGAAGTGTAGTCGCCCTCCCACACTAACGGATCTGTCCCAAGCTTGGCTAACGTCACAGTTTTAACATTACAATCCAAGATCGCAAAATTCAGAGAAAGCCAAGTCATACCCAGAATTACATCAAAATCAACCATTTCTAAGATAACCAAGTCTACATAAGTATTGCTCCCCACAAAAGTCACCAGACAAGACCTATATACTTTTTCAACTATCACAGACTCACCGACCGGAGTAGAAACACGAATAGGCATGTCAAGCAATTCACAATGTAAATTAAGACCAGTAGAAAATGAGGAAGATACATATGAAAATGTGGAGCCAGGATCAAATAATACAGAAGCCATGCAATCACAAACCAAAAGATTACCTGTGATAACAGCATCAGATGTCCCCGCTTCAGATCTCCCAGAGAAAGCGTAACAATGGGCCCTATCGCATGTCTGCCCGTTGCCCCTACAATGTTGTGCTGTAGTGGCTCCAGTTTTCCCGTCACCCCGGCCGTTTTGGTGACCACCATTACCTCGGCCACCACGTCCTCCAGAATAACGGCCTCTTCCATGACCACCTCTACCTCTAGCTATTGGGGGTCTATAACTCTGTTTTGGACAATTTATCCTAATATGTCCAGTCTCCCCACATCCATAACACTCTATGGAGTCAAGCATAGGTCTCTCAGAGAAGTGTTGACCGGTCTGAGGTGGACCCCCAACTACAGTCTATAGTGAAGACTGAATTGGTCGGACTGAGTAACCTCCTGAACCCTGTCCTCTAGTGTAAGAATCATTAAACTCACCTCCCTTTCAAAACCTTTTTGATGTCGATGCCATGATGAAGTCATCTGGCTTCACTCCTTCCACCTCTATCACGAAGTGTACCACTTCTTGAAAGAATTTTGCCGTAGCCGCTACCTATAAGGCTGAAATCCGCAATTCTGACCTCAACCCCTTCACAAAACGACGACCGCTCTTGTGGACTGAAACAAAGTTGGGTGGCATACCTGGATAATGCACGAAACTTAGCCTCATATGCAGTAACCGACATCCTACCTTGCTCTAGGCTCAAGAACTCATCTCTTTTCCTATCCCTCAAAGTCCGGGGGATATACTTCTCCATAAACAATCTAGAGAATGAGGCTTAAGTCATAGGTGGTGCCTCTGTTGGTTGACACTCAACATGTGACCGCCACCACATTTTGGCGTTCCCTTGAAACTGATAAGTCACAAACTCAACACCAAAACGTTCTACTATACCCATCTTGTGTAGTAGCTCATGACAGTCAACCAGAAAATCGTAGGCATCCTCAGATTTAGCACCCTTGAAGACTGGAGGTTTCAATTTCAAGAACTTACTGAAAAGTTCTTGCTGATCATTTGTCATTATAGGCCCTGTAGTCAGACGAGGAAACGTGCCTATTTCCAATGAGGCATCCATGCGGGGAGCCACAGTAGCTGCATGTTGTACCTCCGGAACCCCAGGTGCTGGTGCAGAAAACACTGGAGGTGTCTGGCCTTGATCAGATAACCCGCTAAGATAAGAAAGAACCTGATTAATCATCTCTGGGGTAGGTTGGGGTGGCAATCCCTCATTCTGTATTTGTTCATTCTCCCCTTCCTCACCCTCTCTTACCACTTCCTCAGTGGGTGGAGGAGTCACCGCCCTAGTACCAGATGGGCTAGGTGCTTGTCCTCTTCCTCTAGAGGACGTCCTCCCATGACCTCTTTGCCCTTTGTTCCTCTCTCAGAGCTCACCCGGTGGGCTGGCTCGGACGCATCCTGTCTTGCCGGTGTTGGTGTTGGTGCAGTCGTTGCTCTAGTTCTAACCATCTGCGAAATAGAGTGAAGATGGTCAGATACCAATTTGTATCACCTAGATACCAATTGGATCCAAGTAATAGCACGAAAGAAAGAAAGAAAGAATGGAATTTTTCTAAAGTCTTATAGCCTCTCAAAGAAAAGTAAAGGCGTCCCCCTACCGTTCCTTAAGACTCTACTAGACTCGTTCTTGTGTGATGAGACCAACGAACCTAATACTCTGATACCAAGTTTGTCACGATCCAAAACCGAGCCGCGAGTGGCCCCCACACATATCCTACTATTTGAGCGAACCAACCAATCTAAACCCCAACATTTCAATACAATATCAACAAAAGTAATGCGGAAGACTTAAACTCATTAATGAAAATCAATTCAATAACTTCTAAAAAAAACTCAACATCTATTATTCCCCAAAATCTGGAAGTCATCATCACAAGAACATCTATCCTCAAATAACTAAACTAAGAGTATTCTAAGAAGCTAAATAAATAAAAAGCTAGTCCATGCCGGAAGTTCAAGGCATCAAGACTTGAAAAAGAAGATCCAGTCCAAGCTAGAAGCATTAGCTCACCCTGAAATCCGGTGTAGTGAAGACTGGCTAGAGTTGCGGTTGAGTTGAAGACGACGGTTTGTTTTCTGCACTCCACAAATAACAAAGAAAGAAACATACAAGTAGGGGTCAGTACAAAACACAAGTACTGAGTAGGTATCATCGGCCAACTCAAAATAGAAAACAGTATATATCAGATAATATCATAAATCAACTACAATACTCAACATGTAGCAACAACAAGTACTATAATCATTAATAAGTACCACCAAGTTCACCCATGAGGACTCAAGCCTCAATACCATACTCATTTGGGAATTAGGTTCATTAAATCGAGTATATTAACATCTTTCAAGATTCATTATCTTTATTCCTCTTGTGTCGGTACGTCACACTCCGCTCCATATACTATCCTGGTTTCGGAATGTGACACTCCGATCCATATTCTATCCTGGTGTCGGAACATGACACTCCGATCCATAATCTATCCTAGTGCCGGAACGTGGCACTCTGATCCCCTAATTCTACGTGTCGATTCGTGACACCCGATCCCCTAATTCTACGTGTCGGTTTGTGACACCTGATCTCCTAATTCTACGTGTCGGTTCGTGACACCCGATCCCCTAATTCTACGTATCAGTTCGTGACACCCGCTCCACTAATCTCATTCTATCAATTCATCAATCCTTCTTTTATACCAAGGCATCATCAATATCATTACTTTAGTTCGTCAAGCCTTCTTTTATACCAAGGCATCATCAATCTCATTACTTTAGTTCATCAAGCCTTCTTTTATACCAAGGCATCATCGTTAACAAAGTAGATTAGGGTTTTTTTCAAGATTTAGGATTCAATAGCTTCATCATGCTTATTTTATCACAATTATATAATCACATTTATGCAAGCATACAATTAAGCATATAGCAGGGTTAACAATACTACCAATACATATCATTCGCTATTAAGAGTTTACTACATAAAAACCATAACCTACCTCCACCGAAGATTCGTGATCAAGCAAGTAAATTCCCAAAGCTTTGTGCTTCCTCTTCGTTCGTATCTCTCTCGATCGTTTCTCTTTCCCTCTCCTTGTTCTTTTTTTTTATTCATACCCTCTTTCTTTTACCCTAATTAGCATATAATTAAGTATAAAAGATGATGAATTAACCCATTAATTAATTCAAGGTTATCTCTTTTAACCCCCAAGAAATTAACTTATTAATATTAACCCACTAAATTTATAATTATAGCATGAATAGTCCAAAACGCCCCTTTAAAACTTAAACAGAAATCCGACCCAGCCTGGAATTACGCAACCTGTGACGGCCCGTCGTGCCTGCGACGGTCCGTCCTGCTTCTTCCGTCGCAAAGTTCAGAGACTCTATTTCCTTGAAGAGTCTGTGACGGTCCGTCGTACCCACGACGGTCCGTCCTGTCATGTCGTCACGAAGTTCAGAGACTTAATTTATGTGGAAGACCTGTGACGGCCCGTCGTGCCTGCGACGGCCCATCCTGCCATTGCGTTACGAAGTTCAGAGAGTCGATTTCAGTACCCAAATTTTAGAATTCTAAGTGTTTTGGAACGAGACACCCTCGACGGTCCGTCGTGGATTCCGTCGACTCACGCAGTTTTTTCCAGAATTAAAATCTGCTGCTCAAAACGACTAAACAGGTCGTTACAAAATGTGATTCTTCCCACTTCCAGAACTCAATGCTCCCCCTTTGAGGAATATTGTGCCCTCTCTCTGCAGAACGTAGTAAAACATATGACCTTATTACTGATCTGACCCTCTGTCTTGAACCCTTTTGACCCTTGAATGGACTATATATTTTTATATAGACCTCTTGGTCATAAGAATAGCATGTTATGGAGTCCTAACGACATGTTTAATGCACTTTAAGCAATGTCAATATTATTAAATGATTTGTTTATTTTAAAATATTATTTATTATTCAATATAAAATAAAAAAATAAAAAATATATAATTATAATTAACAAAAGAAATGTACATTTAAAATAGATATTTTTGGAGGGCCAAAGATTTCACATTTTCAATTATAGAGAAAAATAATTAATTTTATAGAAGAACATAAAAGGAAGAGAAGTTACAATATATTTGGTAATTATGAATTTTGAGTGATTAAAAGTTAAAGCGTAACTCATATGGCTAATCCATATTTTATCCATATTTTTATGGGTTGAATATGGGTATCAACCCATATTTTACTCATGAAAAAAGTTACTCACCCAACCCATTAAATATGAATGGATTGGTTGGGTTACCAAAATATGGGCTCACTCTGCCTGCACTAAGTGCAGCTATAATACAAGTTCAATAACATTTGTAATCCAAAGAGCTCGATCCTTATGACTCAGCTATATAGCATGATATAAGCGAAAGAAATGTTAACTTTTCTGAATAATGTATGAAGCTTCATGCGTATAGAATGTGGTCCACAACATATTTATAAACAAGATTGTACTTGACATAGCTTAGCGACTACCTAGGATACGATATTGCTTTGATACCAAGTTTGTCATGCCCCAAACTCAAAAAATGCAATTGGCACCTAATGTAAAAAATTAGGCTAGAGATACAAATGGTTGAGTATTAGATAAGATTGACTTAAGTAGAGATCCAAGTCCAACACTGATACAAGTAAACCAATCAACTATAGTGACTAGAGAGAGCTTTTTTTGTGTGATTGAAAGCTAGAAATTTTTTTAAAAAAGTGACTAGTCATATGATTTATGGCACCTAAATCAGTCACTTATTTATTTAAAAAGGTTATTGTAAGACATGTTTCATCTGTCTTAGCAAATGCAGTAGTTGAAGTATCTTCAATGATTCTGGATATTGAGATAATTTTGTGAATCATGTGTTCGAATCAAAATCATTTTATCAAAAGATGAACGATTAGTACTAGCAAAACTCATTCTCTTATTGGTAATTCTATTAGTGAAGTAGTAGCACCATTTATCCCCAAGAAATATTATTTTGAAAGAGACCAATTTAGTATTCAAAATTTCTTAGTAGAGAGCAAACAACCCCTGGATGTAATAAAGGTCAAATGCACATCTTTGACAAATGGAACAAAACTTCGTACTTCCCCAAATCCTGGCTAAAACTTCAAGAAGACGCAAACTGCATAATAAATATGGACCAAAAAATATAAATACTAATCAGAAGAACTAGATAACAATTTACCGACCTTCTCCAAATGTTGGTGGAAGAGAGAACGAGACAATAACCAATTTCTCTAGCTGAAAATATGTGTCTTTCTCAGATGATGTTTTGTTGAACAAACCCCACTTGATCTTGATTAAAAATAATAATAGATGTCAAAAAAGCAAGATCGACAGAAAGCAAAGTCGATCACGACAAAGTTACTGCTTAGGGACGTAAATGGGGTGGGTTAGGGAGGGGGAAGTCTTGACCTATTAACATTTTGATCCGCCCTATCCTGCCCCATTTAATATGTTTCAAATAAATTGCCCTGGCCCCCCCCAATCCCACCCCTCCCCGTTGTGCCCTTCCGCACCCTACCCCATTTACAACAACAATTGGGACATTATACATGCATATATATCTATCCAAATTTTACAGCCGCACATCTTGAAATTCACTAGAAAAGTGTGTTTCTAAAAAGCGATGTATGAATTAAGCAAACAAAAAATTCTAAAAATTTTGCTACAAAAGGAAAAAGAACCAATAAAAAACACAAATTTTCTTTCTTTATGTCAATATTGAGTAGCTCGTATCACTAGAAAATTTCAACCAAATGTCTAAAGCAAGAGAAGTTACACCCCCTATAGCTTTAATATATTACTCTTTCACTAGTTGCCCCATGGTGAGAGCTACGACGAAAATTCATGTATAACTTTTTTATCTATTGTTGTCCCCCTTAATGATGCCTGGTCATACATTCATTCACCTTTAATTTATAGGATGCAACGCGACAGTACTGGTCTAAAGGGTCAAAATGTATCAGAATATGATTGAAAGCTGTCAATTTCCTTCCATTGTAACAATTAGTTATTCTTCTTTACTATCATTATCTGGACTCCACATTTTCCTCTTCATCAATCAGCATTGGGCGTGAAATCGAACTTCGGCTCTTCCTCTTCATCAATCAACCTTGGACATGACACTTTATTATGGTTGAAGTAAAACCTCAAAAGAAAATTATAATACTTATAAGAATTGAATAACTATTAAGATAACAATGACAAAATTGCATATCATTTATTTCATTCCTTAACCATGTGCGAAAACACATTAAAACTTTGAAATTATTAGGATGCAATCTACTGCGATGCGGACTAATCAACCTCCCACTAGTGTTAAATGTTGATTCCTAAGCAACAGTAGACACAATAATGGCTAAGAGATCACGAGTCATCTACCAACTTCATCTTATATCTTGGATCAAAGATTGCAGCTATACCCATCATTACATGCACTTCATCTCAATAGTTTTAAAATTTCAATAACGTAGACGCCATAGTGTTAGGACCGGAAATACGCAGGTGTTTATGTGGAAGCTAGCAAACCAAACCTCGAAAGACCACGAGTAAAAAGACAACGAGAAATATACCAAAAGACACAAAGATTTAACGTGGTTCGGTCAATCGACCTACGTCCATAAAGGAGATGAGCAATCCACTATAAATATGAGAGTACAAAATACAGAGGGAAACAACCTCAACCAATTCACTCGGAATACATGGGAGATTCACACAAGTGATAACATATCAAGCTTGTGACCCATAAATTCTCCCCCTAACCAAAACTCTCAAAGTCCTTGAGACTACATTGTGAATGCTAATTAAGTTAGAAGGAACATGTCTCTATTTATAGAGTCCTAGACCTTTTCCTACTAGAAAAAAAGATTAGTCAATCCAAAACCTTTTCCTAAAAGGAAAACCTATTTATGGTAAGAAATTTAGGGCAAAATAAAACCCAACACATAGAGCTAATCAAAGGATTAAACCTTTTCCCTAACCTTCCAACTCCATCTTGATTTCATAAACTTTTGTAGAGTATTGACTAAAAGTGGGATATTGAGTCTCATCACCTTTAACCCTTCTTGGACAATCAGATTTAAGATGTGTGCGGTATAATGTACATGAAACACTTAGTCATATCCAATAACATATCTCTTTTATTAAGTTTCTCATCCAATAAGGTTCTCATCATTGCATTGTTAGTAGTAGAATTATCAACTGCCATAGTTGATATTCTCCGTTCAAGATTAGAGTAAAACAAACAATTAACCGATTAAAGCACTACATAACACGTCTTTATCATGTGTGGCGAGAACATAAACAAACCTAAAAATATGACTTTGAGTACACCATGAATCATCAATAAAATGTCCAGAAATGACCATGAATCCTTTTTTGTTGCTATTTGAAGTCCACATATCAGTTGTTATTGCAACTCTAGTTGTGACTTTATCCAACAAATTAGCATTTTTGATTTCAAATTGTCAAAAAATTTCAGTATGTCATTTTTTATCATATTTCTTGAAACCATTTTAAACATAGGTTGGAAAAAGTTCCTAAATCTCACATGATCAACAATGGAGAGTAGATACTTGTGTAAGATAATGACATGTGCAAGATGTTTCTCGTAAACAACTTGCACATATCATTATCTTACACGAGTATCTACTCTCCATAGTTGATCAAAATAGTGTCCTTCATCATCACCCTCACTTCTCGGCTTATTAGGACAGTTATATATATATATATATATATATATATATATATATATATATATATATATATATATATATATATATATATATATATATATATATATATATATATATAAAGTGAATAAAATCAAAATCTATGCAGGCAAATTCATGTAAAAAGAGAAGTAAGATTGTAGTTTAGTTATGAATTGTAATCTTTTTTTTTAATTTTGTATTCTAAATCTAAATTGTAATTCTATTTTTTGAATATTTTGTTCTCAAACGGTGTCAGTTTTTATTGTACCACTAATATAAATTAATAGTGATCACCCCATTAGAAATGACACAAGTTCAATACATCAGGTACAACTCATTATATTTTCAATCAAAATTTAATTAGTATTCTTTAAGGAGAAACTAAATGTCATGAATGTGTACATTTTAGAGAATCTACAATAAATCAACAATAAAACATAACATTTTTATTCAGAATTATTTTTTCAGAAGTAACTTTTTCCAAGAATGTCTACATGACATTATATATTTTCAGAATGTAAATGTCAACAATGTCTACATAACATTGTATTCTTTCAGAAGTAACTTTTTCCAATTTCTGAAAGAAAAAAAAAATCAAAAAATGAAGGAAGAAGAGAGTCGGGCTTTGAAATGTAAAAGAATTGGAAGATGAAATCCTTTTTTAAAATATATGAGAGAGAATTAATTGAAAAATGTGTAATTAAGGTGAGATAAAATAGGAAGTAAATTAGGATACACATTTTTTTAAAAAAATAATGACATTTTTAATAATATTTATAATGCATGGAGGTTTTTACAAATTTAGTTAGGTTATTTGACTAGTTTGCTAATTTTTTCATTATTATTATCATATTATATTTTTCGAAAGTCAATTTAATTAATTTTTAAAATTAAATTAGATTACATTAATTTAATATCTTAAACTAAATTTACTATCGAAAAGGAAAATTATAAATGATAAGAAAAGAACTTTGATGCAGCAAAGGCGTTTGATGATATGCATCAAGTATGAATTGATTCTTTTGTTTATTATTTTTAATTTGGTATGCTAAATCTTTATTTTATAAAAGAAAAATACATCTAATGTCATATTAATTAGTATGTTTACATGTAGGTTGCGGAAGATGTAGCAATAGCATACGACATTAACTTTTATCCACTGACAGTGGACAAAATAAATTACACCATCAGCTTATTTTAGAAACACTTATTTTTAAAATATATTAGATATTATTGATATTTAAATAATAATAATAAAATTATTATATGATAACTTGAATTCTAAATTAATTTTATGAGTTTGTTTAGGATTTTTCTTGGTTGCTAAAGATAAGAAGACTTTTGCAGTGTTTTATTGTGCTCATTATTTTTACCTTATTCCCCATCAACACCTTGAAGTAATTTGAGACAATCATCAATGGTAACTTTTTACTTTTTTTCAAAAAAAAATATCTAGACTAATTGATTTCATAAAAAAAATTATTAATAACTTATTAAGTCTTCTTTCTAACATGAAAAAGTTTTTGGATAGATGCTTCCATTGCTTCAACTTTCTCTTCTTAGTTCATTATATCCACAATATCAAAATTAATTGAAACTAAACTTTGATCCATATACATTCATATATATTCCAATTTATTTAAGTAATACTCAAAGTCGATAGTATAAAAAATATTTGAACGTTATTTCAAAACAATCTTAAATTTATCGAGCGTCTTTAAAAAAAGAGAAGCTAAAAGAATCATTATTCTTTAAATATGAAAATATGATAATTAAATTAAAAGAAATAAGTATTTCTAAAATTAGGTGATGGTGTAATTCTTTTTGTCCACTGTCAGTGAATATAAGTTAATATGAAACAGATTATATGTGAAAATACGATAGACTCGGTCAAACTCATCAAATGTTTTAATAGTTTCACAAGCAAGTTGCACTCTCCTATCCGTTTTATTTTATCTGAGGTAGTATAATTCAACATAGAAAGAAAGGATTATTTTTAAAATTTGGGGTTCAGAACTAGTGATAGAAATATGTGTGAATGTAAATCATTTTATTAAAGGTAAAATAGTTATTTTATAGTTAAATTGTTATTTAATATAAAAATATTGTCACGACCCAAAACGAGTCGCGAGTGGCACCCACACTTATCCTACTATGTGAGCGAACCAACAATTCTAAACCCCAACATTTACCAATATTTCAACCATAATGAACAAAATATAATGCGGAAGACTCAAAATCTTATTAATATAACCAATAAATAAGCTTCTAAAAGTTTATCAACTATTATCCCAAAAATCTGGAAGTCATCACACCAAGAACATCTATCCTCAAATTTCTAATCTAAGAGTATTTAAGAAGCTAAAATAAGTAAAAGAGATGGTCCATGTCCGAACTTCAAGACATCAAGACGTGAAAGGAAGAAACCAGTCCGAGCTAGGAATAATAGCTCACCCTGAAATCTGATATGCTGGAGACTGGCTAGAATTGCGGATGAGTCGAAGTCGATGGTACATTTGTTGCACTCCACAAATAATAAAAAGAAAAATACAAGTACAGTACAAGGAACACGTACTGAGTAAGTATCATCGGCCAACTCAAAATAGAAAGCAATATATACTAAATAATAAAATAAAATCAACTACAATACTCAAGAGGTGACAACAACAAGTACAAGAACCATTGGCAACAACACCAAGCACATCTATAAGGACTCAAGCCTCCACACCATACTCATTTGGGAAATAGGTTCTTTGAATTTGGGTATATTAACATAATTCAAGATTTCTTCTCTTTATTATTATTGTGTCGGAACGTGACACTCCGATCCCCTACTACTACGTGTCGGAACGTGACACCCGATCCCTTAATGCTACGTGTCGGAACGTGACACTCTGATCCCCTAATACTATGTCTCGGAACGTGAACGTGTCGAAACGTGACACCCGATCCATTTATCTCATTATTTTAGTTCATCATAATTACATAATCACAACATGCAACCACACAATTAAGCATATTAAAGACTTTACAATACCACCCAATACATATCAATCGCTATTAAGAGTTTACTATGAACTAGCATAAACCATAACATACCTCCATCGAAGAATCGCGATCAAGCAAGTTACTTCCCAATGCCTTTGCTTTCCTCTTCGTTCTCTCTCTCTCTCACTCGTTCTCCCCTCTTCCTGTTCTTTTTATTTTTCTTCTGCAGATTCTTTTTCTTTTACCCTAATTATCATATAATCCGTTATGATAAAAGTAACTCATTATTTATTGTAAAGTTATCTCCTTTAACCCCCAAGTAAGTACATTATTAAACTTACCCCACTAATTTCATAATTATAGTCATGAATAGTCCAAAACACCCCTTAAAAACTTTTAGCAGAAATCCTACCCAGTCGGGGCTACGCGACTCGTGACGGTGCGCCGTACCCGCGACGGTCCGTCCTGCAAGTCCGTTACAAAGTTCAGAGAGTCAAATTCAGTAAGGAGGTTTGTGACGGTCTGTCGTATCTGCGACGGTCCGTGCTGCAGTTCCATCGTGAACTTCAGAGAGTTGATCCCAGCACCCAGATTTTTGAGTTTAAAAGTGTTTTGGAACAGAGATCCTCGACGGACCGTTGTGCTTATGACGGTTCGTCCTACCTGTCGTTGAGGGTAATGAAGGGAGCCACAGGAGAAATTTCACAAGTATGGGACGACGGCGTCCATCACGGTCCGTCGGGACCATGACGGTCCGTCGCGTGATCCGTCGACTCTGTTAGTTTTTTTTTTCACAATGATTCTACTGCTCGAAATGACTAACAGGTTGTTACAAATATGTCACTCTTTTTGGGATCGACTAAAAAAGTAAGTCACATAAATTAGCACAAATGAAATATTTGATTTGAGTACTGAGACCACAATATTAAAAAAATAAGTTTGAATTGTTAACAATTAAGGTTTGCTTAATTTTACTTGGAGTTCTTGGTCGAAAATTTCATTTGCAAAGAGAAGATATTTGAATAGATGAAGTTGAGAAATTTCATTATGAATAAGACACAAATATAAGAAAAAATTAGTAAAATAGTCACAATTCCTAACTTAATTAGTAAAAACATCTACACTTTAAAATATTTGTTCAAAATATTAATATTTTAAAAATAATTTATATCCAAATATTATTATTTATTTTTCAAAATAATACAACATTAAATATATTCACTACCCATTTAGACTTCTTCTAGACTTTAATACAATCAAATTTATTTCCATCTTTAAGATTTTCAATTTTTTTTTCTCTTTTACCATTTTCACAATTATTCTCTCTCATTGTTGAAGAAGAACTAATTATTCAAGTTCACACCAATTTGTTCAGATCTATCGATTAATTAAAGAAATCTCTCAATACATAAAGGTATTTTCGAAATCATCATTTATTTTGTGAGATTTCATGTAACGACCCATTTGAGCAATAGAGCATTTTATTTCATAAAATAATTTTCGACAGATTCTAAATGGGTATTTTTGGCTATTTGTAATTATAATTATAAAAATAATGGGATAGTTTTAATAATTTATGTAGTTGAGGGTTAAAGAAGATAACATTATAATTAATAGTGGGTTCCTTTTATTACTTTTATAATTAGTTACATATAACAATTAGGGCATTAATGCTCAGAAATTAAAAATCAAGTTAAGAATAAGACTTACCTGAAGACGACATGAGGAGCCGCAAGTCTTAATTAATCAAGGTAAAACTCGTCTTCAAATCTTAATGTTCATCGTGATGCAATTTGTTAATGCAGAGGTATACATATGGAAAACATTAATTATGTGATGGTGGGGAGGTTTGATTATTTCATTAGTAGGTTAATATTTAGTATGTTTAGATTTCATATATATATTTGTCGTTATACGGCCATATGTGTGGCCTCAATTTTCAATTGGTTTTCTGCAGAAAATTAGGATAGCAAATATATGTATTATAATATTGATAAATGCTAAGATGGATTGAGGATCTAGGTATATAATTGTTGAAATTTTACTACAGCTAATAATAACTATAATTAGGAACTAATGACAAATTCTGGATGTCATTCTTAGTTCATAATGATTATGACCAATGAGGTGGTAGTGATTGCTGGGAATACCTTATAGAATTGTACAGGATGCATGGAATACGGGTTTGACAATTGTTGATTATCGTAAAATTTAAATCTATGATTTCAACCCTTAAGTGTTCTTACAGTTATCATATTATAATTTAAGTTTTGTTACATTGAAATAGGTAATTAAGTATTAGGTATATTATGGTACTTGAATACTATTAAGGTTATGTTATTTGGAGGTTAAGACTTAACCCTAGGCTTTAATCTAAGACATAGGAAATTTGACATAGTAATTGACCTTAAGATGTTAAGAACTTGAACATAGAATTGTGCTTGATAATTTTTGAGTTTAGGCTAGACATATAGTAATAGGGGTGTCTGTAGACTCGTTAACTTACAAAATTATGTACATATACTTGATAGATGGAAAAGGCTCGGAGGCATTGAGGAAAGGAAAAGTGTTGGAGAAGTAGCATGTTGACTTCGATTGTTCGATGGAGGTAGGTTATGATTTATGCTATTTGATAGTAAACTCTTAATAGTGAATGATATGCATTGAATGATATTGTGAAGTTTTCTATGTACTTGATTGTGTGATTGTGTGGCTTGGTCGTGTGTTTTGTAATTGGTCTGAAATTCCGAGACCGTGGAATGTATAATCTTAAACCATCTCTATCAAAGTGATGCCTTGAATAAAGAAAGCTCGATGAAATATTATTAACGACTGGAGAAGTGGTGATACTAAATGATAAACTAATGATATTATTGGATCGGAGTGTCACGTTCCAACACGGTATTCTTGGATCGGGGTGTCACGTTCCGACACGGTATTCTTGGATCAGAGTGTCACGTTCCGACACGATATTCTTGGATCGGAGTGTCACGTTCCAACACGATAAGATTAAAGGAAAAATATGTTGAATTAATGGAAGATACTCAATCTCAAAGAACTCAACTTCCAAAATGGTTTGCTTTGGAGGCATGAGTCCTCATGTGTGATCTTGATGCCGTTGACTTAATACGTGCTTACTTTATTGTTATTGACACTTGTTGATGTTGTTTGTTGCTTATCACATGTTAAGTGCTATAGTTGAGTTCATACTATTATTCTTTGTATATTAGTTTCTATTTTGGGTTGACCGATGATACTTACTCAGTACATGTTGCCTCGTACTGCGCCCTACTTGTTTTCTTCTTTGTTTTCCTTTTATGAAATGCAGCGAGTGTACCTATGACTTCTGATTTCCCTCAGTTCTAGCCAACCTTCCGCATATCAAGTTCCAGGGAAGCTATCCATTCAAGCTCGTGTTGGATTCTCTCGGTCATGACATGATGTCCTATACTTTCGGACACATACCATTTTATTCTTTTATTTTAGTGTATTTGATATTCTTAGACTTAGTATTGGAGATTAGATGTCCTTGATGTGATGACTATCAGATTTTGGGATGATAAGTATTAAACTTTAGAAACTTATTTAAATTGGTTGCTTAGTATGTTTTGGAGCTTCCGCATTATTTATATTATTTATAGTTGAATTTTTGGTACATGTTGGGATTGAATTTCTTGGTTCGTCCACCCAGGTAGTTAAGTGTGGATGCCACTCACGACTCGTTTTGGGTCGTGACATTTCATGAGATTTTATTTTCGAAATAAAAAGTTATGTTGAATTTTGGATTATATTTATTACAGATTTTTCGTCATTTTTTTGATTTTTATATGAGTTTGTTAACATACTCATTAAATATTTATGCATTTCGTGATTTTAGTATTTGAAACATTAATTTTTAAGATTTTGTTTTCATATTTGAGATTTAGTAGATTATAATTTGTATTAATCTACATAAACATTCATACATAATTTATTGTTTGATTTTTTTTTGTATATTCATATTTAATAATTTCGAATTTTGCTTTAGAGTTATTCATTCACAAATAAACACAAATTCAGATTTGAATTTGGTGAAAAGAATTGGAAAAAAGGAACATAGCAAACGAAGAAGAAAGAGAGAGTCAAAGAAAAGGGTTGCGAAATTGTATTCATATCAGAATAATATTCATATTAACTTTTGTTTGTCAATTATTTTTATTTTACTCATCATTTGTATTTTTATTAAGAACATTATATTATTTTTATTTGTAGTGATTCAAATACGTATCTCATATGAAGTTGTATTTATTAAGAATAGATGTATCCTATTTTTAACAGTCAATTTGTATTTTTTTAGAATATTGTATTCTGATTATACATTTCCACTATGTATGATATCTCATATGAATTTGTATTTCTTAAACATATATGTATCTTTTTTTCAACAATTAATTTGTATTTTTTTAGAATATTGTATTCTGATTGTATTATTTTATTATGTATGTTATCTGTTTTCCAGAATATTATATTCTTATTTCTTTCGTAGTCAATTTTTATTTATTTTTTACAATATTATATCAATCCTCAACAAATTTATTATTTATAACCAAGTATGATATTCCCCTCCCCCCCCCCAAAAAAAATCTTGTTCATAAATCATATTCATATATATTGAGATATGTATATGTATATGTGTGTGTGTGTGTGTATATATATATATATATATATATATATATATATATATATATATATATATATATATATATAGATATATATATATCAAGTAATGCAATTTTGATCACCGAAATATAATTTGTAGTTTAAAAGAAAAAAATTAATTTTGATTTGAATGGTAAAGTGAGCACATAAAATGTAAAAAATATTGGTATACAATTATAATGAAAACAAAAATGAAAAAGGAATTTTTTTTGAAGTTGTAATGATGAGAATTTTAAGTGATTTGTTCCTTTTCTAAAAAAAATTTATCTCACTTTTTCATCATACTATTTTTTTGAATTTTATATATTATCATACAATATTCTAAATAAAAACTATAATAAATAGAAATACAAATAAAATACGTGCTGAAAATGAATACAAAATACAAGATTTTCGAAGAAACAAATAAATACACATGAAACAAATATATGACTACAAATATGTTTCTTAAATAATTATCATTTGGCATATCTTGGAATGAATACAAACTAATAAAAAAAAGATTGAGATTCTCGAGAAATAAAAGAACAAAATTTGAATTTTATTTGAAAAATATAACTGACGAGAAAATTAAGTGGTCCTTATTTTTTTTGAAATATTCTATTGCTTGATTTTCTCTCTTTTGTTATTAAATAGTTATACTCTTTAAATAAAAATAAATAATAAAAACATAAATAAAATACGTAATAAATTAAAATTTTTACATTTTTACTAAATATTAAAAGTGTTGCTAATGAGTCATTTTAAATATTAAAATATTGACATTTAAAAAAATTTACTTAAATATAATGAGATAGACAAAATTTGTACAAAGGCTTCAGTTATTCTTCGACAAGTGGATAATTGAATGACCCAAACTCCTCTTCTCGCTTTTCCTTTATGACGTTCTCCCTCTCTTTTACTTTTTTTTTTTATTTGATTTCTTTTTTAATTATCGTTTCAAATTTTACACTTCCATACTTTAATAAAAGTATGAAAATTATTCATAAACATCTACATAAAAACATAATTCGTTTGTTAATATATACAATATTTTTTATTCCTGAAATTTAAGTTGGGTGAAATTTAATAAATATTTTATTTATCTACTTTTTTAATACATTTCTAAGGAAATGATAATTAAAAATAACAACTTTATTAACTTATTCCTTAAAAAGAATTTTTGCGACTTCACCAATATCTTGATTTTATAAACAAAAAATTAAATACAAACAACTACTTATTATAATATTAATAAATAGCATAGAATAGAAAAAAAAAATCTTATACAATTATATAAAAAAAATGAAATCAAAATTCACTACATAAAAAAGAAAAAAATAAACTAATTAGATTAGGTAAGAATGAAAATAACATTTTTAAAAAAATGAAAACAAAAAATATATTAAAATAAGTGTAAAACTAAAATAAAATAAACAAACATATATTGAAATAAGTGTAAAACAAAAAATAAATAAGAAAAAATACAAACTAATTAAATTAGTTAAGAAAATACATTTATAAAAATGAAAACAAAAAATATACTAAAAAAAAATGTAAAACAAAAAAAAAACATAAACTAATTAGATTAGTTAAAAAAAACATTTAAAAAAATAAAGAACATATTAAAATAAGTGTAAAACAAAAAAATGATGCCAAGAACTTAATAAATGCCCCTTTGTCCTTGAGATGGGTCCCCATTTGTCAATTAATAAATATCTCATTGGAGTATGATTTGACATATTTTACACATAATAAAAGTTTTTGATGAATATTTTTCTGCATTAACTATAGAAGATATATTTTATTTTTAAATTCGTTTTATTTAACTGGAACTGCAATGACGATAAAATTTCTTTTATATATTTTTATATGCATTATGTAATGACAAATTAGAATGTTTTCTAAATATGTGTTGATGAATCTATTAACACAGAAGACGAATTAAAGCTCAAATTTTCTTTTTCAGCATTTTGAATAAAAAAAAGTCGAAGATACACTGCACAGGTCATGACCAGCCAGTATCAATATTAACTACTGTTAATGTAAAGTTGCCCCCACGAGCAGAAAGGCAGCAATCACATTAAGAGTCGTGAAACTAAATAAGCAAAAAAAGAAAAATTATCAAAATAAATTACTATTTTAGGAAGTAATTAAAATAAGTTTAGTGAAAGAATTTTTTTTACTTTATTCAATGTTTCAAATGTTTTTCGTTAGTCCATAATGGATATATTTTAATATATAACGAAACTATTTCTTATATTTTATAAAATATAAATTTTCTTTACACTTTGTAAAGTGAAATTTTTTCTTACATTTTATTATAAAGTGAAAGAAAAACTTACATTTTACAAAGAGGAAATTTTTTCGAGTTTTACTCTCCTTATGATGCTTTTGTAGTGTCTGTCATAATAATTATATTGATTTGACATATCATAAAAATAAAAAAAATTATTATACTATGTATTTTTATTTTTTTATTCTGAAAGTTCATCCAAGCTCTATTTAAGGCATTCATACATAGCACATTCAACATCTTTAGTCTTCTATTATTCTTCAGTTTAATCACAAAATAATGTCTTTTTAAACAAAAGTTAGAGTTTCGATTTATTGGTATGAAAAAATTATACGTGAAGAAAATACCATTTATTATAATTGTCCTTCCAGACACAATGCTAAATATACAATTAATATCCGATATCATATATTTTCTTTCATTAATTTGTAAAAGAATGGGATATAAAATGTTGTATTATGATTAGAGTAGGAAAATACCTACTTCGTTTTTTTCACAAGAACAAGTAAATTTTGGAGAGTGGATTATCTATAATGACGAATCGTTGATCGACTTTCTAAGGGTTCCAAATGATTACATAGATCAAATCAAGTTAAAAATACTTGAAATCTATGTTAGAAAGGAGCCTAAGACTAGCCAACAATGTTCTCCTTTATTGATCGATGTTCATCCCCAATTAAAAAATCATCATAGCGTTGATGAATTTCCGATAACTCAATCTACTAATTTTTCTAACATGACTATTATCAAAAATATTCTTGCCAATCGATATGATTTTGATTTGAACGAAACTATCAATGAAAGTGAGCGGTAATGCTCAATAATTATATTTCGACTATTATTTGTTCATTTTGTTAATTATTTATTAATTTATATGATTTAGTATTATTGTAATAATAATAGTAATAATAATAATAATAATAATAATAATAATAATAATAATTATTATTATTATTATTATTATTATTATTATTATTATTATTATGTATTTTGTAGTGGTTTACTTCAGCAAGATAGGAACATTGCTCCAAGTTATGGATTAGATAATTATTTTGATCAGTCCTCACAGTTTCAAGTGACGGAAAATGTTGGGACATTTCCAAATTTTCATTTCTCTCCTATTTTTTATGCAAATAATTATCAGTATGTCCAACACTTATTTTTTATTTAAGTAATTTAATTGCATGTGTTAAATATTTATATTTTTTAACATATATAGGGAAAATATCTCAATTATATGACAAACACGACAAAAATTTCATAAAGAGAGCAAAACATGAAAATATTCTTTTTTGTAAAGTGTAAGTTTTTCTTTCTTTTTATAAAGCGTAAGAAAAAATTTGACTTTACAAAGTATAAGAAAAACTTTCACTCTATAAAGTGTAAGAAATAGTTTCATTATATACAGTGGCGGAGCTAGAAATTTCGACAAGGGTATTCAACCTTTAAAGAATCGATAAATTTTTTTAGCGGAGTAGGTACACAAAACATTCTTTTACCAATGAGTAGATGCACAAATTTTTTATTTTTTTTTTAAAAAAAGTTTTAGTAGGTTCACAAAAAATTGTGTATTTTTTGTTTAAAAAAAAATTATACTTTTTTTAAAAAGCTAGTGGTGACCAAGTCGCACCGGGAGCTAGTGCTTGCTATCTAAGAATTGCTCCATGGACCTCCATGAGATAAATGACTACACCAACCACTTGACTATGTGTTCACTTGACCACCCTTATTAGGTTTTAGTTCTGCCCTGATGAAAGTTTAGAAGAGAGAAAGGTAAAGAGTAAAGTTGTAAAGAGTTTTTTAAAAAAGAAGAAGACAACAAACTAACAGAAGATGACAACTATGAATTTATTTTTTTTAAAAAATAATTAGAAAAGTGAAAAATAGGCCTTTTATTTTCTTTTATTTTTCTTAACTTAAAAAGGGTAATAAGAAAAGTAATTTATTTTCTTTTATTTTCTTTTATTTTTCTTAACTTAAAAAGGATAATTTTTGTACTTTTTCTCAAGAGAAAATGGAATAAATACAAAAAAAGTGAAATGTTTAAGCCTGGGATCGCACCGGGCTAAGTTTTGCCTTTTCTAAGAGAAAAAAAATGGAATTATGAAAAAATTTCAAAAAATCGCCACAATGGGGCTTGAACCCGGGACACAATGGTATTTTTGCACAGCCTTAACCTTTAGGCTGTCAACTTTTATCATGTCAAGGTTGTTCAACTGTTAATATATATCTAAAACAAATCGATATTTAGTATATATATTCGAAAAAAATTCTAACGATCTGACCAACCTTGTCATGTCATAGCTCCGCCACTAATTATATATTAAAATATAAATATTATGGGATTAACAAAAAAAATTTGAAATATTGGATAAAGTAAATTTTTTTCCACCAAAACCTATATTTATTACTTTTTAAAATATTATCTTATTTTAGTCACTTTTATTTTTTTAGCTTATTTGGATTCCGAACTCCATGGAGCCACTTATATGATAAGTCATGTCTTATGATGAAATACACACATTTGAGTCTTAACACACATATTTCATGAGAAAATGATCAAAATTAGATTTCACGATTAAAATATATATCTATTAGGTAAATTATTTGTGATTCCCACGGAATTGAACTATGTTATTAAGTTTACATTGATCATTTGATAATATTTGATTTTCTAATGTATACATTACATTGTTAAGATCATTTTATCTCAAGGCAATTCAAAATAATTAAAGTGCTATTTTTTTTATTGTTTTATAATAATTATGAGTCATAGAGTTATTTTAAGTATAAGAAAGAAGTCTAAGAAATCTCCATGAAAATAGTTGGTCAGAAGTAATGAAATTTTCTAGATTTCAAAAACTTATAATAAACAACATCAGACGTTAAATAATTTAAATAGAGGACCTTCAAGTTCCTTTCTTATGACCCTATAATTGTTAGTATCATAAATATTTTTCCTCATCATCTCAGAATAGGCATTACTATTGCTTAGGTATCACAAATATATCACCAACTCATCTTATTTGGAATTGAACCATAGTTATTGTTATGGTTATAACGTAATTATCAACCAAGCAGTAGGCGACATCATTAATAACTGGATATTCTAAACCAAAATTTTTACACATAACATATTAAAATCTCATAACATAATTTTTTGAGTGTTTGAACTCACAAATATCCACAAATAATAATAACGACAACCTTACTTTCCTAAGAATCAAGAAGAAAAACACATGTTGCTTAACATATTTTGCAAAAAGATAGTCTATCGGTCTGTATCCAAGTTTATAGTTCACAAATTTAATGAAAAGAAGCCAAAAGAAAGAGTTATTACTTCTTTATCAAAAAGGCAAAAAAAAAAAACTTTATCAAAAGAAAGAGTTATCACTACGACAAAAATGATCTTTAGCGACAATTATACATGTCCCTAGAAAAAGTCTATAGCAACATTGAATGTAATGACAATTAATTAATGTAGGTAAAGACTCTAGCAAAGTTTGTTAGTGTGCATATTCATTGCCAATAAAAAATATTTTTATATTAGCGTATTTTGGAAATTTATTTGTTTAAAAAAAATTGATGCCTAAAAAGAAAAGACGAAGAAATATGACAAATTAGTTAACTTGTGATAAAAGAAGTGAACTAATTGTCTCTATATTAATATTCTAGGAAGGATGCAAAGACATAAAATGTTTGTACCTAAGAATGGGCAATCAAAATAATATACTAACTGTGGCAAAAGAAGACTACAATTTGTTTGCTTCTTTTGAAAACTTTAGCATTGTATTAGTTATTATCACATATTATTGTTCTGTGCAATCAAATATAGCACAACCCCCTAAGCAATTTTCCCAAAAAGTATAGGAATAAAGCTACAGAGAGAGACAAAATAGAAGATAAATTTTCAATCATCCTCACTGAATTTTTTAATGGAGTTAAAAAAAACATCATTATAGAAAAAAGAAATTGCAATAGATACATAATTACTATAACTTACAGTAAAAAATTAAACTTCATTAGATAGGAGGAAGAAAACTTTGAGGAATGAAACACATTTCATAAAAAGCTTAAATAGTGTACTTAAATTCAACTCCCTTACAGCGAGAAAACCTACAAATAGTAGTGGCAGAAAAAAATATTTTTGTTATTAAAAAACCTAATATAATGAATTGAACCATTTCAGCAGTTTTGTGAGTTGTAAGCTGAGAGGTACAAGAGTAGTAATGCTACATTGCGATTAAAACAATTTTTCTATGTTTATATGAAAAAACCTGTAGGAAGGGAAGAAAGAGAAGATCAATTTTTAATCATCCTAGCTAAAGTTTAACAGAGTTAGTAAAGGTGACTAAAAATAGTAAAAAGAAATTGTCATAGTTACATGAATAACTATGACTTACCGTAAAGATTAATCTCCATGAAGTAGGAAAAAGCAATTTGTAATGAATAAAACAAACTTCATAAGAAGCATAATTAATGTATTTAAATTATTACCCTATAACGAAAAAAAAAGCGACAAATAATAGTGATAAACAATTCATCTATTTATATTAAGTAAATTGTAGGTCACAAATCTTTGAAAAAGTTGCAACTCATCAGAAAGGTCACAACGTTACATAAATGTTACAATTTTTCATAAGAGACGCAACTCTTCATAAAAGTCATAACTCTTCCTAAAGGTCGCAACTTTCCATAAAAGTAGCAACTTTTCACAAAATCGCAACTTTCATAAAAGTCGCAACATTTCAAAAAGTCACAATTTTTCATAAAAAATACAACTTTTCATGAAAAGGGCAGGCTAGTTTTCGTAATAGATAAATTTAAAAAGGAATCCTTGTTTGTGGTGGTGCCACATAAGCGGGCCTAGGATTCTCTTTTATATATATATATATATATATATATATATATATATATATATATATATAAAAGATTCCTTAATGTGTAATAAAATGTGTTCATTTTGATCCTTATCTTAAACCTAATAGATTTATCAAAATAAAAAGTATTAATTAAACTTAATCGCATCTTACATAAATAATAAAATTTACCATCATTATATTTTTTGTATTAGCTTCAAAGAAAAAACTCTATAAAATCGAACATTATTGTCTAAACTTTATAAAATTATACATTATTGTCTATATTTTCTCCAACAATTTATTATTTTTTCTTGCTTAAAATTATTTTTCCTCTTAAGGATGTAACTTTTTTAATCTTGATTTGACCAGGGGAGTTGTTTCTTAATAATTTGGGTTGCAAAAATGTATTTTTCTATCTACTATTAAAATTGTGCAAAATATTGATCCCGCTAAAACTGGTAAGAGTTTTTTTTGAATGAAGAGTTATTTGGAGGATTTAGTTGTGCTCAATAGAGATTTGTGCTTTATTGGTGATAGTTAAATTGCTTCTCATCTTGATAGCATTTCATTATCGGTCTAAACATATTGATATGAAATATGATTGAATTTAAGATGTGATGTGGCATGCTCTTTAACTTACTTGAACTTATGAGTATGAAGATTTGTACAGATGATAATGATATTAAAATGATAACTAAATTAGCTTTGTCAAGAAGTTTGAAGTTTGAAGAGTATTGCATGATTACCAAAATTATAGGTTTCATTATTGAGATGGGGAGAATTGATGAATTTTGGTGTTTATCCATTCATATATGGATAAATAAAATCCCAATGTGGACTAGCACACTCTTTCCCATAAGCTCAATATCATAGAGTATATATAAAATCTCTTTAGGTCTTATATCACATTCACTCGAGTACATTTTCGGTAGCCACATAAAGATAAATAGAGAGATTGAAAGTGTAGCTTTTTACATAGAATTTTCCGCAATAACAACCAACTTCAGATAGTGATTCTGGATTTGTTCCTTGACCAATTGAGCTAATTGTTATATAATTTGTTTTTATCATCTTACTCTTTGATTGAAAGTTGACATAAGTAAATTTACAATTTCCCAACATTAGATTTCAGCTCGTAAAATAATAGTTGCATTTGAGTGATTTTGCTTTTTTTCTTCTTTAATGTTTAATTCTATCTTTATCTATTACTCATTGTTTGACACCTTCTTATTTCATTTATGAGAACATTGTTGTAAGTTGTAACTTTAGTTGATTAGAGTGGAGCTTTGTCCCATTATTTTTACTTTTTACACTACAAAGTCTTTTAATGTAAATTTCATGATGTATCGCGTGGTTGATTTATTTTATTATGATGTATTTATTTTTGTTGTTAATTAGTTGCTTGCCCAAACCTAATGACTCGTTTTGCCATATATTTCCCTAGTAAAATTCATGAAATTTTTTGGCAAATAGTGTTTGTTTATATATTTGTCATTATTTAGAAATTATTTTTGACAAATAACCCAAATTTTTAAATACTAGAAAAAATTAGTATTAGGGTCAAATCTCATTATTTGAAAACTTTTAAAAACTCGAAGTCTACAATACACCAAACTTATATCTGTACAAAAAACTACCATCTATAGTATTTGCTTGCATTGTATTACATAATTTTTACGTGAACACCAAAGTAGTGATAAAATATTCAGTGAATATGGAAGTGATGATATGGTTGTTGATGAAAATGATAAACAATCAGCTTAGAGTAATAAAGTTATATGCTTCGTCTACTTCACCATTTATGGAATGATAATGTTTGTTGCACTTACTCAAAACTACCACATTGCTCTAATGTCATGAACACTAGCTACTTATTATTTGGTGCAACAAAGATCCAATTAATTTGTTGCTCGAAAGTCATGAATCTTATTACGTCAACGTTTCTATCTTCCTATGTAATACAAACCTATGATTAATTTTGATAATTTTAAAAATTTATGGGTATAAATCATGTTAGGTTATTAGAATTTTAATATTAATATTTAACATATTAAATTGATTTATTTTGGAGTTATAAGAATGATCATTGGTAGGCATTTGTGTTTTAAACTACCAATTTAATCATGTTATTCATCTTTGACTTGGTAGCCATGTAATGCCATTACTTTTGGCTTTATTGGTTGAATTCATTGTGAGATAAAAACATTCCAATAAACATTGGAATGGATAACTTCTACATCATGCATTAGCATTGGTTATCCATCACTTTATTTCATTCTTAATTCCTCCATTACTCTTTGTAACCTATGTAACCTATGTAACTCCTTTTGTAACCTATGTAACCTGTGAAACTCCTAAGGCCATTATCTTCACTATTTACTACTTCCATTATCTTCCTATTCATTGCTACGAAGACTTCTTGTAGTATAAATAGTGGTGGTCTTCATTTAGTTTGGTACACACAAAAAAAAAACACAAGAGAAAACAAAGAGTGAAAGAGTTAGTCTAAAAGAGAGTTCTTATTAGTTGAAGGGAGGTGTTCTTTTTTGTGGAGCTTTGAACTCAACTCTTGTCCAGAGTTGTTGAGTTATACTTTGTGAAGGTTGTTGTATCCTAGAGGGGATAAGTCAAAGAGGACTACTGCTGGACCGGTGAAAACATTTGCTGCAGTGGGCTTGAATCTCCTTAAAGAGAGCGAGATATCCGCGCCTCAGCCTCAAAATATTAATTTCTTCATTTTATTTTCAATTGTAATATTGCAATTTTTATTATCTTGTAAGTTTTTTCACTAACAATTTTAAGGAGATTCAAAGATGGCTACAATTGAAAAAACTGCGGATGTCAAGATGGAAGATCTTAACAAGCCATTTCGGTTCAATGGTAACCATTTCAAGAGATGGAAGGGTAAAATACTTTTTTACTTAAGTCTTCTTAAATGTTTCTTATGTATTAACCGAGAAAAATCCAAATAAAGAAGACATCATCACTATGAATGATGATAAAACTATTTCTCATCTAGAGAAAGTGGAAAAGTACAGTGGTGATTCCTATAAGTGTCGGTATTATTCTTTTAATTGTCTATATGATAATTTTTTATGATTATTATGATAGAACTTACTCTAGTACAAAGAAAAATTGGAAGGCATTGCAAAGTAAGTATGATACCGAAGAGGCTGGAGCGAAAAAATATGTAGCTAGTAGATTTTTTCGTTTCCAAATGGTGGACAACAAATCAGTGGTAGATCAAGCTCAAGACTTCATCATGATTGTTGGTGAGCTTAGGTCCGAAGAGGTTTAAATTGGAGATAACCTTATTTTTTGTGGCATAGTGGATAAACTTCCACCTTTTGGAAGGAATTTCAAAAAACTATGTGTCACAAAAAAAAAAAGGAAACCTCTCTTGAAACCTTAATAATGAAAATCCGCATGGAAGAAGAAGCAAGGGGTCAATATGCACTTTTACAAACAGAAGAGAACAACATCACATCGAAGGTAAATTTAATTACTTCGAATAATGCTACTCCTGAAACTCAAAAAAATACTTCTTTAAAGCCTAAAAAGAAAAAAATTCAAGAAAAATAATGGTAGACCTCCCAAGAAAAATAATGGTGAAAATCACCAAGCACAAAATCAACAAGTTCAAGAAAAGGGACCATGCTTTGTTTGTGGCAAGAGTGGGCATATTGCTCGATTTTGTAGATTCCAGAAACGTGGTCCTAACCCTCAGGCAAACGTTACCGAAGAACCTTTTGTGGTGGTGATTACCGACATAAACATGATTGAAAATGTTGATGGATGGTGGGCTGATTCTAGTGCAAACCGTCATGTCTGTTATGACAACGACTGGTTTAAAAAATATACTCATTTTGAGGAGCCCAAAACCATCATGCTTGGTGATGCTCACACTACTCAAGTGATTGGAAAGGGAGATGTTGAATTGTGTTTTACTTCTGGAAGGATAGTAACATTGAAAGATGTACTTTATACTCCTTCTATAAGAAAAAATTTGATGTCTAGTTTTCTTCTTAATAATGCAGGCTTAAAACATATTATTGAATCTCGTCAATATGTAATAGTGAAGAAAGGTATTTTTGTGGGTAAGGGGTATGCATGTGATGGGATGTTTAAGTTGAATGTTGAAATGAATAAAACTTCTACTTCTGTTTATATGATTTCTTCTATTAATTTTTGGCATGCTCGTTTGTGTCATATTAATTATCGTTATGTTGGAATCATGAGTAGTTTAGGATTAATCACAATGGTTAAAAAGAATTTTGAAAAGTGTGAGGCTTGTAGTAAAGCCAAGATCACTAAAAGGTCTCATTTTCAAGTTGAAAGAAAAAACTGATTTGTTAGAATTAGTTCATACTGATATTTGTGAACTTGGTGGAATTCTAACTCGTGGAGGTAACAGACATTTTATCACTTTCACTGATGATTTTTCTAAGTTTACATATGTTTACTTGATGAAAAATAAAAGTGATGCTTTTGAAAATTTCAAAACTTATCTCAATGAGTTTGAAAACCAGATTAAAAGAAAAATAAAAAGAATTAGAAGTGATAGAGGCCGTGAATATGAATCAAATGAATTTAATTCTTTTGTTAGATCACTGGTAATAATTAATGAAACTACTCCTCCTTACTCTCCTTCGTCTAATGGAGTAGCAGAAAGGAAAAATAGAACTTTGGTTGAATTGACTAATGCCATGCTAATTGAGTCACATGCACCTTTAAATTTTTGGGGTGAAGCTATCTTAACTGCTTGTTATGTGTTGAATCGTGTGCCTCATAAAAAGTCTAAATTGACAACTTTTTAATTGTGGAAAGGTTACAAGCCAAGTTTGGGATATCTAAGAGTTTGGGGTTGTCTAGCCTTTGTGAGGCTAATGGATCCCTAGATTACAAAGTTGGGTAAGAAAGTTACTACTTGTGCTTTTCTTGGTTATGCTTCATATAGTACAGCCTATCGATTTTTCAATCTTGAAGATAATATGGTAATAGAATTTGGTGAGGATATTTTTCATGAAAATAAATTTCCTTTTGATACTAAAAATAGTGGGGGTCAAAGGATTGAACAAAATATTTTGGTCCTGATTTTTATGTGTTTAATGTTGAAAATGACCCTCTTACTTTGAAAGAAGCATTATCACATGATTCTATTTTTTTTGGAAAAAGAGGTTGTAAATGATGAAATGAAATCTCTAATTTCAAATAAAACTTGGAAGTTAGTTGATTTACCACCGAGTTGTAAAACAATTGGTTGAAAATGGGTCTTAAGGAAAAAGTTGAAACCGGATGGTTCTATTGATAAATACAAGGTTAGGCTAGTTGCAAAAAGTTTTAAACAACTTAGAAGGCCTAGAATTTTTTGATACCTTTTCTCCGGTAACAAGAATTACATCCATTAGACTTTTAGTTGCTATGGCTGCAACTTTTGATTTGCAAATTCATCAAATGGATGTAAAAACTGCTTTTCTAAATGGAGACCTAAATGAAGAAATTTATATGGACCAACCCGAGTGTTTTGTTGAAGCAGGCCAAGAAAGCAAAGTATGTAAACTTACTAAATCCCTATATGGCCTTAAACAGGCACCAAAGCAATGACATAAAAAGTTTGATTCCTGCATGATTGAAAATGGTTTTAAAACAAATGAGTGTGATAAGTGCATATATTATAAGTCTTTGAATAATTCACATGTGATCATTTGCCTATATGTTGATGATTTGTTGATCTTTGGCTCTAACATGAATGTTATCGATGAAGCTAAAAATGTTCTTAGAAGCCATTTTGATATGAAAGATCTTGGTGAGGCAAATTTTATTCTTGGAATAAAAATAACAAGAACATGTGAGGGGATTTTCCTTGACCAGTCACATTATGTTGAGAAAATTTTGAAAAAATATAACTTTCATGATTGCAAGCATGTTGCTACTCCTTTTGATTCAAGTGTTCACTTATTTAATGTTGAAAGTGAAAATGATGTAATAAATCAAAAGGAATATGCTAATATAATAAGAAGTTTGATATATTTGACTTATTGCACTAGGCCTGATATTGCATATGCAGTAGTAGTACTTGGCAGGTTTACAAGCAAGTAAGGTAATGAACATTGGCATGCTTTAACAAGAGTTATGAGATATTTGATTGGAACAAAAAATTGTGGTTTGTTCTTTGAAAAATATCCTGATGTACTTGAAGGCTTTTGTGATGCAAATTGGAACATTTTGTTTGGTGATTCCTGTTCTACCACTGGTTATGTCTTTACTTTAGGTGGTGGTGCTGTTTGTTGGAGATAAAAAAAAGCAAACTATAATTGCTAACTCTACCATGGAGGCTGAAATAATTGTTTTAGCTTCAGCTAGTGAGGAAGCGAATTGGTTAAGAGATTTATTGTTTCAAATTCCTTATTTTGAAAAACCAATTCCTCTTATTTTAATTCATTGTGATAGCACCGCTGCAATTGGTAGAGTTCAAAACCGTTATTACAACGGTAAATTCAGACCTATAAGGAGGAAACACAGTAATGTAAGATCGTATTTGACAAATGGTACCATTAATATTGATTTTGTCAAATCTTGTGATAATCTTGCAGATCCTCTTACGAAGGCCTTAACAAGAGAAAAAGTCTGGAGCACATCGAGGGTGATGAGATTGAAGCCTACAAATCCTTGAACCATATATGAGAAAACCCAACCTGGGGACTAGAGATCCTATAACCAGGTTCAAAGGTAAAAACAAATCATATGATGACTTGTTGTGAAAAATGCACTATTTTTTCCCTCCCTATGATGTGAGTGCATTGTTTCCTGTAGTTTGTGAAGGTTGAGTTGATAAAACTCTTAATGAATATCTGTAGCCCGTATGGGTGGAGTGTTAATCTTACAGGATCACTCTCGACAGATTTCACCTATGTGATGTGTGGAAGTAGGTCGCTTCCTATGAGATTGAGACTTATTCTCAAATGCACTCATGAAACCGGGATAGCACATGGCCATAACGTGCTGGCTGTTAAAGCTCATGTCAACACCTTGATTATTATGTGTGAGCAGTGATATTTTATTTTCCTTAAGCAGTCATAGTTCAAGTTTGAGACCACTACGGCTCTGGAGTAAAAGTTATTGTTTCACTAAGTGGAGGTTCAATGCAGAGCACACATTCATTATGCATAGTAGTCTTCCTTCAATTGATATACTCTCTTATCTAAATATTAAAATGAGTTGGGGATTGTTAGGTTATTAGCATTTTAATATTAATATTTAACATATTAAATTGCTTTATTTTGGAGTTATAAGAATGACCATTATTAGGCATTTGTGTTTTAAACTACCAATTTAATCATGTTATTCATCTTTGACTTGGTAGCCATGTAATGCCATTACTTTTGGCTTTATTGGTTGAATTCATTGTGAGATAAAAAAATTCTAATAAACATTGGAATGGATAACTTCTACATCATGCATTAGCATTGATTATCCATCACTTTATTTCATTCTTAATTCCTCCATTACTCTTTGTAACCTATGTAACTCCTTTTGTAACCTATGAAACTCCTAAGGCCATTATCTTCACTATTTACTACCTCCATTATCTTTCTATTCATTGCTAGGAAGACTTCTTGTAGTATAAATAGTGGTGGTCTTCATTTTGTTTGGTACACACAAAAAAAAATACAAGAGAAAACAAAGAGTGAAAGAGTTATTCTAAAAGAGAGTTCTTATTAGTTGAAGGGAGGTGTTTTTTTTTTTTTGTGGAGCTTTGAACTCAACTCTTGTCCAGAATTGTTGAGTTATACTTTGTGAAGGCTGTTGTATCCTGGAGGGGATAAGTCAAAGAGGACTACTGCTGGACCGGTGAAAACATGTGCTGCAGTGGGCTTGAATCTCCTTAAAGAGAGCGAGATATCCGTGCCTCAGCCTCAAGGGATTAATTTCTACATTTTATTTTCAATTGTAACATTGCAATTTTTATTATCTTGTAAGTTTTTTCACTAACAATTTTAAGGAGATTCAAAGATGGATACAATTGAAAAAACTGTGGATGTCAAGATGTGAGATCTTAACAAGCCATTTCGGTTCAATGGTAACCATTTCAAGAGATGGAAGGGTAAAGTACTTTTCTACTTAAGTCTTCTCAATGTTTCTTATGTATTAACCGAGAATAATCTAAATAAAGAAGACATTATCACTATGAATGATGATGAAACTATTTCTCATCTAGAGAAAGTGAAAAAGTACGATGGTGATTCATATAAGTCTCGGTATTATCTTCTTAATTGTCTATCTGATAATTTTTTATGATTATTATGATAGAACTTACTCTAGTACAAAGAAAATTTGGAAGGCATTGCAGAGTAAGTAGGCTGGAGCGAAAAAATATGCAGCTAGTAGATTTTTTGCTTTCAAATGGTGGACAACAAAAATGATCTTTAGAGACAATTATAAATGTCCCTAGAAAAAGTCTATAGCAACATTGAATGTAATGAAAATTAATTAATGTAGGTAAAGACTCTAGAAATCTTTGTTACTGTGCATATTCATTGCCAATAAAAAATATTTTTGTATTAGCATATTTTGAATATTTATTTGTTTAAAAAAATTGATGCCTAAAAAGAAAAGACAAAGAAATATGACAAATTATTTAATTTGCGATACTAATATTCTAGGGAGGATTCAATGACATATAAAATGTTTGTAACTAAGAATGGGCAATCAAAAACAATATACTAACTGTGGCAAAAGAAGACAACAAGTTGTTTGCTTCTTTTAAAAACTTCAGCATTGTATTAGTTATCACATATTATTGTTCTGTGCAATCAAATATAGTACGACCCCCTAAGCAATTTTCCCAAAAAGTATAGGAATAAAACTATAGAGAGAGATAAAATAGAAGATAAATTTTCAATCATCCTCACTGAATTTTTTAATTGAGTTAAAAAAAACATCATTATAGAAAAAAAAATTGCAATAGATATATAATTACTATGACTTACAGTAAAAAATTAAACTTCATTAGATAGGAGGAAGAAAACTTTGAGGAATGAAACACACTTCATAAAAAGCTTAAATAGTGTACTTAAATTCAACTCCCTTACAGCGAAAAAACCTACATATAGTAGTGGCAGAAAAAAATATTTTTGTTATTAAAAAACCTAATATAATGAATTGAACCATTTAAGCAGTTTTGTGAGTTGTAAACTAAGAGGTGCAAGAGTAGTAATGCTACATTGCGATTAAAACGATTATTCTATGTTTATATGAAAAAACCTGTAGGAAGGGAAGAAAGAGAAGATTGATTTTTAATCATCCTAGCTGAAATTTTTAACATAGTTAGAAAAGGTGATTAAAAATAGTAAAAAGAAATTGTCATAGTTACATGAATAACTATGACTTACCGTAAAGATTAGTCTCCATGAAGTAGGAAAAAGAAATTTGTAAGGAATGAAACAAACTTCATAAGAAACATAATTAATGTATTTGAATTATTACCCTATAACGGAAAAAAAGCAACAAATAATAGTGATAGACAATCCCTCTATTTATATTAAGCAAATTGTAGGTCACAACTCTTTGAAACAGTTGCATTTCATCGGAAAGGTCACAACGTTACATAAAAGTCAAAAGTTTTCATAAAAGACGCAACTCCTCATAAAAGTCGTAACTCTTCCTAAAGGTCGCAACTTTTCATAAAAGTAGCAACTTTTCACAAAATCGCAACTTTCATAAAAGTCGCAACATTTCATAAAGTCACAATTTTTCATAAAAGTTACAACTTTTCATGAAAAGGAAAGACTAGTTTTCGTAATAGATAAATATAACGTAAGTGGGCCTAGGATTCTCTTATATATATATATATATATATATATATATATATATATATATATATATATATATATATATATATATATATATATATTTAAGATTCCTTAATGTATAATAAAATGTGTTCATTTTGATTCTTATCTTAAATATAATTGATTTATCAAATTAAAAAGTATTAATTAAACTTAATCACATCTCACATAAATAACAAAATTCACCATCATTATACTTTTTTTATTAGCTTCAAAGAAAAAACTCTACAAAATCGAACATTATTGTCTAAACATTATAAAATCTATACATTATTGTCTATATTTTCTCCAACAATTTTTTTTTTCTTGCTTAAAATTATTTTTCCTCTTAAGCATGTAACTTTTTTAATCTTGGTTTGACCAGGGGAGTTGTTTCTTAGTAATTTGGGTTGCAAAAATGTATTTTTCTATCTACTATAAAAATTGTGCATATTGATCCCGCTAAAACTTGTAAGAGTTTTTTTGGATGAAGAGTTCTTTGGAGGATTTAGTTGTGCTCTAGAGAGATATGTGCTTTATTGGTGATAGTTAAATTGCTTCTCATCTTGATAGTATTTCATTATCGGTCTAAACATATTGATATGAAATATCATTTAATTTAAGATGTGATGTGGCATGCTCTTTAACTTACTTGAACTTATGAGTACGAAGATTTGGCAGATAGTGTTTGTTTATATTATTTGTCATTATTTAGCAAATATTTTTGATAAATAACTCAAATTTCTAAATACTAGAAAAAATTAGTATCTGGGTCAAATATCATTATTTGAAAACTTTAAAAACTCAAAGTCTACAGTACACCAAACTTATATCTGTACAAAAAAACTACCCTCTATAGTATTTGCTTGCATTGTATTACATAATTTTTACGTGAACACCAGAGTACTAATAAAATATTCAGTGAATATGGAAGTGATGATATGGTTGTTGATGAAAATAATGAACAATCAGCTTGGAGTAATAAAGTCATATGCTTCGTCTACTTCACCATGTATGGAATGATAATGTTTGTTGCACTTACTCAAAACTACCAAATTGCTCTAATGTCATGAACACTAGCTACTTATTATTTGGTGCAATAAAGATCCAATTGTTTTGTTGCTCGAAAGTCATGAATCTTATTACGTCAACGTTTCTATCTTCCTATGTGATACAAACCTATGATTAATTTTGATAGTTTTAAAAATTTATGGGTATAAACCATATTTATTTTAAAAAATGAAATATATTTCTCAAATATTATGGTCAAACACATGGTGAAATTTTATGCAAATTCACAAGCAAATAAAATTTATCAAAAATATTTGAAAATCTATGATCAAACTCTAGCTTAAGTTTGTATTTGAGGTCTCTTGTTAGTTTAAATAGACTGAAAAAATTAAACTTAAATATTTTTTGAATAATTACCCTATGGTACACATTGTTAGTGTTTATTTTTTCAACGTTGATATGAGCCAGTTCCAACAATAAGGGAAGAGATTTGTTTTTTTAAAAAAGACTAAAATATTTTAATTGCATATGATATATAATGCCATGAAATAGTATATTTATTATTAAAAACAAACATTAAACAACCACATAATACCTAGTAATTTATTTAATGCACATATATAATGTATGCACACTTCAGTTACAATTCCTAAAAAGATCCATATATATAGCACATGACTCATTAATTTATTTAATAAGAAGACTTGGTTAACATCAATTTTGATACTTCAAATTTACGGTGCATCGACTTAATGAAAGCTTCTGCTTCAATATTTATGTCTTCTGCTTTGTCTTTGTTAATGCTATAATCCCATCCTGACTTCTCTTCTTTCTTGTCTCTAAATGCCTCAAATTCACGAGAGGTATAATAAATACTAGGATATGGAGGAACATCTATCAATTTATGTATTTTCGAATCCTCATAAGTAGTTGTCTTTGAAAATGACAATTCTTTTGCATGTCGATTCTTCATGACAATGATACAATGCTCTGAGATTATGTGTTACGTTTTTCTTACAAAAATATTTAATTTGTTAACAACTGCTATATTATATGTGTCATTTTTCACTATGTATTTATAGTTTTGTTTCCTTGTATTACACGAGAGAATCTGATACCTTTATTTTTCCAAGTTTTGAACTAGCGAAAAAGTCCAATAAACTGCCTAACTAGTGTTTGGTGAAAAATGTTTTTTGAACCTCACACTTCGACCCCTTTATCTTCTTTCTACTAGAGCAAGAATATGCTCATGTATAAGTATTGACTAATAATACGACAAGTCATGTTACGTATAACCATTATTGGTTATCATTTTCAACTAATTGACAAGTATTACATTCCAGAAGATGCACGCACCTCCATAGGATTGTTGGGATATATACTATATATTAACCATATGTTAAGAAATAACATTTATTAGAGAATAAATATTTATTTAATATTTGTTTATGGTGTTTATTTACTTGTATAGCATATGATTTAGTGAGTAGAGTTTTAACTTATATACAAAGGATTAAATCATCGGTCCTTATAAGTATAAGGTTTTTAGTTCACAATCTAGGATAGAAATTGGACATACCTCGGGTACTATTGTAATACAAGATTATATGTAATTTATCTTGATTATGGGAACGGTATAGTTCCAACTTCTTGTGCTAGTACATTTGTATGTATTGAATGGGACCGAGTATAGATAGTTGTTTTAGACTGATTGACAAAAACATCTTCTCTAAACTATTAAATGTACTTATATTCTTAATCCTGATATCACTATTATGATCTGTATATATTAATTATCATTTCGATTTATTAAAAGGCGAGATTCTGAGATGGGTCAATATGCCTGGTAAGTTGGATGATAATAATATATGTTGGTGAAATAATAAGTTAGTTGATGGAATCGATGTCTCGTTATAGAGATTGATTAATATGTCTTTCTGAGAAACTCATAAGTTTTCATTGGGTCAAGTCTTGCAAGTGGATTTATGAATCCGACACATGAAATAAGTTAAGTAGTGCTCTAAAGGAAATTAATCATAAAGTTAAATTCGCCAGTAATTTAATTTATTGATTAGTATCAGAAATCTTAACCTGGGGAACTACATTAGTATGTAATGGGTAACTACGAAATAGAGGAGTCAATTACAAATTTCTAGTGGAATGATTGTAATTTATTATGGTAAGAATAATTCAAATTAATTATTTATAATTATTTCTATAATAGGAAGCATCGATAATTAAATTAGTGATCCCTATATTGCCCGTAGCAGAGTCATATTTCTATGTAAAAAAGGAAAAATAATATTGATTTTTCTAGTCTTCTAGAAAAACAAGGTTTTCGAATTCTTTTTGGATAAGGAAGAAATCTCTATAAATATGGTTTCTCCTAACCTAGAAGAGAGGAGATTAATTTTCTATTCGATACTTGCCCACCCAAGTATTGAAATAGTTCGGATGTGACTTGGGATCACTGCAGAATACCATAGTTATTGTTTATCTTGTAGATTCGCTTGAAGGTCAGTTTGTCTTGTAGATTCGCTTGAAGGTATCCGCTCACACTTCAAGAGGTAATTGTTGAATTATATTTCATTATGTTTATGTGTTCTAGAATGATAGATTCGTTTGAAGGTATCCGCTTACGCTTCAAGAGGTAATAGTTGAATTATATTTCATTATGTTTGTGTGTTCTAGCATGATATATGTTTTAGCATAAACGTTATTGGTTATGTATTATTCATGTAAGCAATACAGATTCATGAATGCTTTTGCTGTGCATATATGTTTTCTAACAATTGACATCAAAAGTCTTGCTTGCTTCTAAATAGTTAGCTGGTCAAAGTCATATGCGGCCATTCAAACGTGTCTCGATTATTCATTTAAACACCTCAACTAGACATACTACCTATTGAACACTTCTACCATTCTAAATTTGAACCATTTGAACATTTTTTTAGAATAAATTAAAAATAGAAGATGTGTGAAATACTCTCGCGCTGACATGTCAATTTGACCAATTAAATAATGACATGTGTTATTTTTTAATTCAAAAATTATTTAAACATTATATTATAAGTAAAAAAAAAAGAAAATTATTTTAAAGTAAAAAAAAAATGAATAAAAAAATTAAACTTAAATCACCACTTTCCCTGCCTTCCTCTAAAACCCAAAACATATATTTTCCTCTAACTCCCACTACAAAAAAAGGCTCAAATTCTGGGGGTTATAATTACATATTGTGACGGTCAATAACCTCCGCAATTTAGTGTTGCGGGGGTTGAATAAACTCCTCCAATTAGGAGTGTCACAATTAAGTCGCATGGGTTCCCGGGCAACTCCCGGTACCATTAGTAGGGGTTAACTCGCGGGGGTTTCGAACCCCAACCGCATTTCAAACTAGGAGTCGAAACCCCAACGATTTGTGAACTCGAGGTAGTCAAAAACCCCCGCAATTAATGATTTTTACATTAAAATTAATAGGAGCTTGGACCCCTGTGATTTATGAAATATAACTTTTTGTAGCATTTGCCAGGAATACTCAATTTTAGATACTAATAATAAATTAATTAACTAACATGTGCATCATTTTAAAGGACATATTAGCATTAAGAAATAATACAATATTCAACACAAAAGTATATCATAAAGTGAACAAAAACATATCATTTATTTCAACCATTACGATTTCAAGAAACTTCATATCACTATAAAATTTGCTTTAACTTCAAATCACTACAAAACTTACTTAAATTTCAAATCAATAGCACCTAAACTTAAGATAGGATCAGTTTATGGAACTTCAACTAGTTTCACTATAATTATTGTCACTAACATCAGCTGGCTGCAAAGGAGAATACATAGTAAGTGACTTTATCCAAACTCAAAATCATGGCTGAATGTAGTAAAACCCAAAGTTTATAATAGTTTCCATTAATTATCATATACTACACAACAACAAACTTAAAACAATAGAAAATGATTAAACCATTTACACAAGCAATGATTCTAAACCATTTCAAAACGACAACATACTGTACTACTAAACAAGACACCATCAAACTGATTTGAACAAATATTAGCAATAGTTAAAACATGAACAAAGAATCTCAGGTTTCTTGTCAGTAGAAAAGAGACAGACTAGGAATTAGAGTGCTATTTTTCTTATAAGAGACAATTAATGTTTACTTCTTTATATTTTGATTATTAGTTGATTGGTTATAATGTTTATGAGGTTGTATATAATCCGATGTTCAATTATATGACTTTCCTATTGACTGAAATGCTTGAACTCAAACAATATATCTAGATTAGAAATGAGGACGAATTACCTTTAGAGGCATGGTTAATGGAAGCATAACTCCTTGATAATGGTCGTTAGCCCACTGCAAGTCACAAAATAAAACATCTGTAATATTAACATACGAAGGTTTTAAGCATTAAACGACAAAAACTATGCCTCAATACCAAATAAGTTGGAGTCAACTATATGAACACTCACAATTTCGATTTATAGACAAAGATACTAGTAGAAATGACATCTTTCCTTTCTTTGTTAACACTTGGACAGAGAATTTTCATGTTAAAGACTTACAACAACAGAAAAAGAGTTAAAATCATTTAATTGAGAAAGGATTTCAAATCATTTCAAAACGACAGCACAATATACTCAATCTTTCAACGGAAACAACTGGTTGGACAACAGTGCTATTTGTAACTCCAATGAACAACACCGCAACGTACATGTATCTCATTGCACTAAATAAATTCCGTTGAGAGTAACATATCAATAGTTACGAACAATATGATCACGACAAAGGATTGTAAGTACCACAGGACAAGTCATGCTTGCATGAAAAACGGATAAGTAAAGAACCAAAATCCTGCTGTTGAAATAAGCAGTTATGATTATCCAAAAATCATGAATACACATGCACTTGAGTTTGTTCCAAGAAAAACACAACCAACTACTGTCGCAAGTGAAGATTCAAAAGTGACTATTGATGTTAATTCTTCCACAAGGTTGAATAATTTTGTCACAATAGGATTTAAGACCAAGAAGAAACAGGCGACAATTTTGAAAGCACAGACCTTCTTATGCAACTATGAGCTGGTATGCTATTCATTTTCTTTACTCGTAAAAATCGTTGATACTAAAGAATGCCAATCCAAGTCCTGCTGAATAGGCCCAAGGTGACTGGTTGCTGTTAATAATTTTGGGAAACTTACAAGGTCATAGAAATAAAGTGCACCCACAAATAAACAAGCATATGAAACATACTACACTGCACCCACAAATAAACAAGTCGAACAAATTTGAGGAGCAGTAGGGGCACACCTTCAACTAGAAAATAATAAGCTTCTTCCGATGTTGCTCACAAAGATTGTACAAATTTTTGGGAATCAAATACGTATATGAAGCACGGAGTAGAAGGCAAAATATACGCAACATCTAAACTTCTAAACATTCACTCTAGCCTCTGAAGACTACATTATCTTTACTAGATTAAAGAAGGTTTTATCAAGGGGGGAAAATAATCTTTTGCCGCCCGACGAGGGACAAAGAAATCAACACGAGCGACTAAAGCAGTGAGTCTGGCAGAACATGTTAATCCTATCAAATAGTAATGCTAAAAAAGAGTAAAATTAACTTGACAATACTTATATTAGTCAAATTTTACCTAAACAAACAAGGTTTAAGAAGCTAGCCGCACATCTGCCTATAAAACACATAAGAAAATCAACCGGCGACTACACAAAAAGTAAATATTCTACACAAAGTTAAGAAAACTACACGAGCAACAATTTTAACATACATGTACCAAATTTTCTATAAACTGACCTTGAGCTAGTCCACAATATCATTTTCATTCTTTAGCAGCGAAATCAACTGTCAATATACCGATGTCAACGCAGATAGTGCAGTTGATGATGTCAAATGATTGATTTCTTGATGAAGAATGTGCCAAACCTTGTGAACTAGATGATGAGTAAATGAGTTGCGTAAGTTATCGTAATGCTTCAGCTTCGACATATCTTCTAACAATGAGTCATATTTCTATTTTTCTAATGATTGCAGGTTAATTTATTCACCATTAACAAGGTATTACCTCTTTGAGTATCAATGTACTAAGTTAGTAGCCTCACAGGTAGTCCAACTAGTAAGAAAAAATAAAAAGTCTCCCAGTAGTAAAAATAACATTCATTGTATAAATCAATGTTGACTATTACTCCATTGATTGTTGCAAATATACATTTATTTTACCTGTTGCAGAAAATTGCTATATTACTGATATTGTAAAAGATACAAATATAATAGCACACCGTGTACTTGACTCGACATGCCCATTTGGAATGGAAAGTTCAATAAGCTTGCTGAACATAGCGAGACTGAGAGAGAATATGAATCTTTGTACCTATTGAACAACTAATCACACACCTTACACACATTTGTATTGCTTTTGCATTATGATTGGTCATGATATTATGGTATAAGAGAGTTAGTTATGTTGCTCCAACAAGGATGAACATATGTGTGGCCTGGGAAGAGTACATCGGACTTACCAAAGCTCGACAAAAGATCCTCACACCGATATTGGTACTCAATCACGTAGGTTACCTGTTCGAGATTGGCGCTTCACTCTGTCGCAGACTCATATCATTTCTGTTTAAATCGAATTTTCATCTTATCAGCAAAATGCAACCAATCACTTAATTGATTATTCCTAAATAACCACGGGTACCATTGTAATGCTTCACCATCAAGGTAGAGCGACACCACATTAAGCTTTTGATCTTCCTCAATTTTATAAAAATCGAAATAATGTATAGCTTGAACTATCCAAGCCTCTTGTTTCTCTCCTCGGAACTGTCATAGTTTGGCAACCATAATTGTGTTTCTAGGTTCGAAAGATGTCCGAGCCTTCCCCCCCCCCCCCCCCCGGGATCGAATCATCAACGAAATTTTCAGTTAAGAATTGATTTTATTCATCAATTTAATTTTTTATAAAAGCATAAATTCAATTAAAATTAGAAGTTCATTCTAGCACTTGCCAAACATTCTCTGTTTGAAATGTATGCAACTATACTTGTGCAATCCTAGTATTATTCTGAAGAAAATATCATCACCCACACTAAGAACATCCACTGAGAGTAAATGTCTATTTATCTCTGTTTAGTACTATATAGTTGATTTTAAGCATAAGTATAGGATGAACTTGAGGCCTCAACTATTTCCTTAGGGGCCTAACCACTGTGAAATTATAGTGATCTAAGCAAATAAAAGAGTACCTCATAGAAGGGAGGGGGGTCAAAAGAAAGCCAGGATATGGCAAAAGCATCTTTTTGGATCGAATGGAATTTTTTTATCCCTGAAGATCTAGAAGTTCTCCTGTTAATTTCAGTTCCAAATAAGAATATAATGTATTAATACAAGTATGCAGAGATAAGTGAACATTGAGGGCACATTTAACAGCTAAAAAAGAATTAATTAACAAACAAAGGGGAAACTATATAGACCTAACTCCAGCATAAACAAAAGGATATATGGAGACGACAACTCCAAATTTTAAAAAGAAACAAGGCACTTGTTAGCGACACCATTTCAGCAAAAGTGGCCCCAAAAGATCTGTAGACACAGAATGTCTCGAAGAATCTGTAGAATCACCAAAATTATAACAAAATAAACCTAATTCTACAACAAAATATATGACCAAATTTGATATTTTGAATTTTCATCCATGAAGAATAACAAAGTTAACCTAAATCTACCTCCATGCATCAATACAAATAGCCAAAAAGTAAACTTACCTAGTAAATACAACCAATAATTTGTACAATTTGTGAAGATTCATGTGAGAAAATCCAAAAATGTGAGGTACATTCATTATTCAAAGAGGTGAGAAGTGGAAAACATTATCTTAGAATACCTATCCCATTTTGAATTTGGTGAGTAGCTGAAGTTTACAGAGTTGTAAGGAGATGTGCCGCTGTAGAGAAGTGCTGACGTAGACGGCGGAGAACTGCGCTGTAGACGGTGGAGAAGTGCCGTTGAGAAAAGTGTGACAGTGAGAGTAATTTGGAAGTTTCCAGAAGCTGTTTTTTTTTTTTTTTTTGTATTTTGTAGTTAAGTTAAACATAGCTATTTATTAAATTATCTATTTTCAAAAATTGTGAGTGTTTTATATTTTATGAATTAAAAATATATATTTATATATTGAAATAAAAATTATATTTTGAGTTAGCAGGTATTTAAACCCCGCTATTTAATTAATTTTTTTTGGGAATTTTAAATTTCACCATTTACTTTTATTTTTCATGAGTTATCAAACCCCCGTTGTTAGGATAATTTGTGGGGGTTATAACTAACCTCCGCTTTGAAAGCCCCACGAGTAAGGTATTTTTTTGTAGTGTCCATTAATGACGACCCTCCCCCTCCCTTTACAGAACCATCTTCAACCCGAATTTTTTTTCTTTTCATCAGCTTTTTTATTAATTATAACTTTTTACTTCATCTCATTTTTTAGGTAGAGAAGAAAGATGGGGGAAAATTTCTCCGAAATTTTTTTAAGTTTCATTAGTCATTGTCGAAAAAAATGGAATTATTTTGATTTTTTTTTATTTTTCATAATCGATTTTTTTTTGGATGAAGAAACATCCTTACATTAGGCCAATATACATCAATTTAAAGTCAAAACAACACATTTACAACAAATTAAAAACTTCAATAAAAAATATGAGCAAAGTAAATAATTGAAAAAAAAATCCTCTAATAAATTCAAACAACTGGACATCAATTTAACACCAAATTATTAAATTAACAGCAAAGATACAAACTCCAAACTTAAAGCCTTTACAAATTAAACATGAAAGAAAATTACAGTAATAATGGTGGAATGATGGTTTCAATGGTGGTGCAACCAATCCTAATATGGATGACAATGGGGCCAAAAATATAAAAATAATCGAGCTAAAAAAAGGTTAAGTATTAGGAGAAAATAAGAGGAAGAAAAATGGGTGTGTAGCGACGGTGATAGTGGTAAAATGTGGTGTGATGGAGGAAGGAGTGCCAAAGAAGATGAAGAAGAAATAATAGTTTTTTTCCAAAAAAAAAGAGGCCCAATTTAATACCTTCACGTGCCTAAAGGGTGTGGGTTACAAACAATGTGCCACATAGACAAAAAATGTTCAAATGGTTCATATTAGGAATGGTTGAAGTTTTCAATAGGTAGTACGTCTAGTTGAGGTGTCTAAATGAATAATCGAGACAAGTTTGAGTGACCGCATATGACTTTGGTCATAGTTAGCTTGTAACATATTGGTATGTATGTGTGATTATACGCATAAATATACTATATTTTAAGTTTCTTTAATGTTTGAAGCATTAGAAACTTATACGAGTAAGATGAATTTGGTGTGACGGTACAAGTGATTTTAATCTGCTGGTTTGATGCGCCGTGTATAAAAAATTGAATCTTACTTATTTATGGTCGATGCATGTTTTATCACGGATAACAATGAAAAACAAATCTTGCTAGAGTGTGGCAAGTTTTTAGTTTAATTCAAATTAATATGTATAGTGCACGCTAAATTATGTTAGTGGGAAGCTACCTTTTTAATTAAATTAAGTCTTGTCTTCTTGATGGTAATCTTTGTCTTTTTTCTTTGTATTTTCTTTGCCTAATTGCAGGAAATTTTAACCACATAACATCTTTTATTTTGATTGGCTGGAAGTTAATTATTTTAAAAGATGATGCTTTAAATAACAATGGCGGCGGTAGATTGGCGGCTGCCTAATCTTTGTGATTAGGCCAAAGTAGTAACTTTTTGATTTTAAACAGTAGTGCATGTTGCCTCACGGCGGAATGATACCGATGGATTTTTATCCGTTTTACAATAATTATATAAAATTTCGGCAGATAAAATATATAACATTAAGCCGAAATTATCTATACAATTTAGTTTCATGTGCTTGTACCTTTTAATTGGCCAAGATCTTTTTAAAAAAATAATAATTATTTGAGTATTATTTTACATATTATAAATTAAGAATTTTGTGATTAAGAAATAGTTACTGTTGAAGTAGTTTATTTATTTTAAATCATTGAAAAATTCTTAAAGTTTAGATATATGAGAGAAAATATTAATATATGAATTGAGAATTATGATTAATAAATAGGGTCATTAAAGTGTTTATTTATTTGAGTCATTAGAATATTTCCAATGTATCATATATAAATCGTCCTAAGTGAATAATAGTGGTAAATTTTTTTGAATAAAGATTTCTTTAAGATGCTAGTAATGCTAAATCAATCCATGAGAAGAGTGATTAAAGTTTCACTCAAGAGGAGAAAAAATAGTATCGTGAACTCTCAGATGTATTAATCGAAAGGACAATTTGTTACAAGAAGGTGTTGTGTGTCTTAGCCAAAGAAACAACACAAGTACACGTAATACTCATGAGATAATTATTAAAATAGAATGAAAATTTGAATCAAGTTATTTTAATCTAAAACTAAGTCTAAAACGATTTATTTTTCAAATTAGGTCATTGTTTAGGTGGTCATGAATTTTATGATCTCTGATTGACTTGAAATCTGATGGCACCAACGAAAATCGTCTAGATGAGTTTAGGTAGTTTGTCGGATTGAAATTTGATTTGAATATGATAAAGTCATTGTCTATGTCAATTATGTTTATGTTAAATTTGAAACATGATCGCACATGGTTACTTGACATGAATTGATATGTGATAAGAATGTAGGTCATATTATTTTAATTCCTAAAGATGTTTGAATCACTTAAATTTGAATTTGGTCATAGATTTGGACATAAATATTTTTTATAAACTCCAATTGACCTGAAATTTGGTGAAGTTCATTGATTACGACCTAGCAAAATGTACTCATTGCTATGTTGTTAGTTTTACCTTGAGGTAGTTAAAATGATTTTAAAGTTGTTCTTTGGAATTAAAATGTGATTTAGTATGACTAACATCCTTTATATTATTTTTATTATGTTATATGTGGTACATGATTACACATGATGAGTTTTGATATACGATAAGGATGTGGATCTATTCATTTTTCCTTAAATCGTTTGAATCTGAATTTGATCATAGATATGGAGATAAATAATATTTTTGAACTCCAATTGATCAGAAACTCGGTAGGTTCATCAGAAATGATCAAATTTAAAATACTCATTGTTATGCAGTGATTTGGTCATTTCATATCGTTCATATGGTGTTTTCAGATAATTTTTGTATCTTGAAAATTAATTTTACCAAAAAATTACTCGACTATGATATAGTGGTGATAGAGTTTGTTCTCTATGGTCTTGATGACTAAATTTTTGCGAAGTATTAAGTTCATGTGTTGGCTTAAACCTTCCTCCCTATCGGTTGAAAAAAATACAAGTTATTAGAATTTAATCTCTAGTTTTGATTATCTGTATTGACTCTCCTTAACTGAGTAATATTTTATGGATGAATGGATCTAGGGATAATGATATTCACTTGACTTAAATTAACATATACTCTCCATCTGAGTTAGCTGTTGTTTTAAATTTGTTGAAGTGGTTATCTGATACCGCATATGTATGTTGCACGAGTAGTCATTTTTTCATCAAAATTTATTGTTTAAGATCCATGGAAATCTATGAGGTGTGTTCTGAATTTTAATATTTAATGTATACATATACATACTTTTTCTTTTGGAATTTAAGAATTTCATTTTTTATTCTTGACCTGTGTGTCTATTTCACAAAATGATTATATATGATAAGAATTACTGAGCGGGAAAATTTTAAATTCTATTATGGCCAAACAACGTTTTCTATCAAATTGATCATGGTTTTGAGATTTGAAAAGAAAACTCTGATTGATCTTAAATTTGGTAGATTCATAAGAACGACCTAGTAAGAAATTAATTTTATTTTGGATTGTTATATGAGTTTTTGGTCATATTTGATTAAATAGCAGTGAAGTATTAGTTTTCTGTGTTGGTTTAGACCTTCCTCCCTATCGGATGAAATTGATACAAGTCACTATGTATTTAATCGTCTAGTTTGATAATCTGTATTAACTCTCTTAAACTGAGTAATACAAGATTGGATTAATGTAACTAGAGGACTTTCACTTGACTTAAACTAACAATAGACACTCCATATGATTTAGGTTTGTATAAGTTTATGAAGTTAATAATCGATCACTGTACATGTGTATTGCATGAGTAGTTCTCCAATCCCATCGATTGTCTATTCGAGATGCATGGATATATATGTATAAATGAGCCCTGAATATCGTTATTTGGAATTATTCAAAATATTATGATCTATTTAATGTATTATATCTCATATTCTCAATGGACTTTACGCACCCACTTAGTACTACTTAAGTTTTTCTTTTGATAGGGATACAATATTAATTCAAAGAATGCATTGTACATATACCTTGTGTTAGAAGAAATTATTTTCAGTTGCTAACTAGGTAAGAGATGAATATTTGATATATTTGTGTGTAACTCTCCTATCATTGAGTTTGATAAATATATCATTTGTAGTGGTATGATGCGTGATTTTTTATTAATATTGTTTCACATAATTTGAGTTTTATTAATCTATCTCATAAGAAAAAGTATCTTTTAAATTGAATGAAACTTATTGTACACTAGTGTCTTAAGTTATTTATTTTGAATAGAACTTCGAGGTTAGTTAATTGATTTGTTACGACGAAGCACTACTAGACAAAATTACATGAGAAAATAGCTTGGTAAATTTTCTTTCGATAAGAAAGAAAATGAATGTCTGTGAAAGTTGTAAATGCATAGTTAAGAGTCTAAGTGGGAGATTGTTAGGTATATATATTAATCATGTGTTTAAACATAGTATTTTAATAATTCAAGATTAAATATCTAAGTAGAAGATTGTTATGGTATATAATATTAACCATCCATTTAGATATAGTACATTATAACAATTGTGATGGTTAAAAGCCTAAGTGGGAGATTGTTGGGATATATACTATTAAGAAATAATATTTATTAGAGAATAAATATTTGTTCATTTTCAATAGATCACATATTCATTTATGGTGTCTATTTACTTATATAGTAGATGATTTAGTGAGTAGAGTTTTAGCTTATACACAGAGGATTAAATCATCGGTTCTTATAAGTATAAAATTTTTGGTTCACAATCTAGGATAGAAATTGGACATGCCATCGGGTACGACTATAGCACAAGATTATATGTAGTTTATCTTGATTATGGGAACGATATAGTTCCAACTTCTTGTGTTAGTTCTTTTTGTATTGTATTGAATGGAACCTAGTAGCAATAGTTGTTTTAGACTGACTGACAAAAACATATTCTCTAAGCTATTTAACGTACTTATGTTTTTAATCCTGATATAACTATTATGATCTATATATATATATTAATTATCCTTTTGATTTATTAAAAATGAGATTCTGGAGATGGGTCAATATCTCTTGTAAGTTAGATGATAATAATATATGTTTGTGAAAATAATAAGTTAGTTGATGAAATTCATGTCTCGTTATAAAGATTGATTGATATGCCTTTTTTGAAACTTATAAGTTTTCATCGTGTCAAGATTTTGCAAGTGGATTTATGAATCAGAGACATGAAATAAGTTAAGTCGTCCTCTAAAGAAAATTAATCATTAAGTTAAATTCGTCAGTAATTTAATTTGTTGATTAGTATATCAGAAATCTAACATGGGGAATTACATAAGTGTTTAATGGGGAATTACGAAATAGAGGAGTGCAATAACAAATTTCTGGTGAAATGATTTGTAATTTATCATGGTAAGAATAATTCAAGTTAATCATTTGGAATTATTTCCATAATAGGAAATCTCAGTAATTAATTCTCTGGTCCCTATAGTGCCCATATTTAACTAGAACTTAGAATCCTATTTCTATGTAAAAAGGGAAGAATAATATTGGTTTTCTAGTCTTCTAGAAAAACGAGGTTTCGTGATCCTTTTTGGACAAGGAAAAAATCTCTATAAATAGGGATTCTCCTAACCTAGAAAAGAGGAGATTAATATTATATTCGATACTTGTCCACCCATTTAGAGAGTTTGAATGTGACTTGAGATCATTGTAGAAAAACCATAACTATTGTTTATATTGTAGATTCGCTTGAAAGTCCGTTTATCTTGTAGATTCGCTTGAAGGTATTTGCTCACGCTTCAAGAGGTATTATTGAATTATATTTCGTTATGTTTATGTGTTCTAGCATGATATATGTTTTAGCATAAACATTATTGGTTATGTATTATTCATATAAGCAGTACAGATTCATGAATGCTTCTGTTGTGCATATATGTTTTCTAACAAGGATTACATTAGAACTTCTCTAAACTAATACTCTCCATTCTATATTAAGTTATTTTTTGAGGTGTTTCACAATTCACACTCTTTAAAAAAAGTAGATTTATGACATAAATTGAATTTATTTTTTCATTTTTACCCTTATTATTTTTAAATTTATGATTAATGAAGGAATATTGATTGTATTGAAGTGTTAACCTAATAAGGGAATACATGGGAGATATATATAGGACATATAGGAAGGAGTACTAATCCTAATAGGACTAGGATTAAGGAGTACTAATCCTAATAGGACTAGGATTAGTCCACAGTAAATACTAATATTATTTAATACTATCTGTTATTATCCCCCCTCAAGCTGAGCTGCTTGGAAGTGAGGTAATCCTGCTGTCGGCTCGGGAGAGGCTTGGTGAGAATATCAGTCGGTTGTTCTTCAGTGGGTACATACTGCACAGTCATGGTGCCGGCCTGAACTTCATCGCGAACAAAGAGGCAATCGGTATCAACATGCTTCATTCTGGTGTGTAGGACGGAATTCTTGGCCACACAGATGGTTGAATTGTTGTCACAATAGAGAGCAGGAACAGTGTGAGTGGCGCGGAGTTCGCGAAGAATATATGTGACCCACATGGTCTCAGCAGCAAGAAGAGCAAGGGCGCGGTATTCAGCTTCAGTCGAGGACCGAGAGACCTTGGGTTGTTTTTTTGTACACCAGGAGATCTGGTTCGGCCCCAAAAAAATGAGAAACCCCGATGTAGATTTTCTGTTATTTTTATCATTATCCCAATCTGAATCTGAGAAACCCCGAAGCTCCAAGTCCCCGGGTCGAATGAGTAAACCAGGACCAAGAGTGCCAAAAATGTACCTGAGAATGCGTTTTAGACAATGGTAATCATGTTCACTTGGTTGATGCATGCGCTGAGCAACTCGGTTGACAGCAAACTGGATGTCAGGACAGGTAATGGCCAGATACTGTAGAGCCCCAATGAGGCTGCGGAAGTGGGTGATATCGGCAAAGGGGTTGTCGGCTCCATTCGTAGACGAAGAGACTGCCATCGGTGTTGGTTGACTGGTGCATTTTTCTAGTCCAGCTTTCTGCAACAGATCTCGAGCATATTTTGACTGATGAAGAAACAAGCTGCTGCCTGTCTGAGAAACCTCCATTACCAGAAAATAATGTAACGGGCCAAGGTCCTTCATTTTGAAGGTAGTATGCATAGCTCGAGTGACATCCTGAATGAGAGCTGTAGTAGAGCCTGTAATAATGATATCATCTACATAGACAAGAAGAATAACTGTACCGTGTGCTGAATGTCGAGTAAACAGACTCGTGTCGTGTATGCAACACGTGAAGCCGAGTCCCTGAAGGAACGTTTTCAGACGTGTGTACAAAGCACGGGGGGCTTGCTTGAGCCCATACAGAGACTTCTGGAGTTTGCAAACATGTTGAGGGAAGCGGGGATCAACATAGCCCGGTGGTTGCGTCATGTAGATAGTTTTATCAAGCATGCCATGAAGAAAAGCATTGGAAACATCCAACTGATTGATGAGCCAATTGTTGCGCACGGTGAGTGACAGTACCAGGCGAATGGTTTCCTGCCGAATAACAGGACTGAATGTCTCGGAGTAATCAAGCCCATACTCCTGATTGTAGCCTTTAGCAACCAAACGAGCCTTGTACCTGGAAATACTGCCATCCGCATTGTGTTTAATTGTGTACACCCATTTACAGCCCACTGGGTGCCGCCCATGGGGCTTAGGTACAAGAACCAAGTTTTTTGATCAGTCAAAGCCTTAAACTCGTCATCCATAGCATGATGCCAATAAGCATTTTTTGAGGCAACAGAGTAGGTTGTTGGTTCACTATCGGGAAGGGGTGTATTTGGTAGTATGGTAGCCTGAAAGGTTTTGGGTTTTAGAGATACCGGCTTTGCCACGGGTTAACATGGGATGAGTATTAGGGGGTGGCACGGGCGGTGGTGATTCGGGGGTGACCGGGAAGGACCCAAAACGGATCGGGCTGGAGATGTTGTGGGTAAGGGGTGGTTCGGGTTGGTTGTGGGTGTGGGTGATGGTTGCGAGTGTATTGTGGGTGACGGTCGAAGGGGTGATGAGAGGTGGTTGGATAGTGGGTGGAGGTGTGGGGGAAGGTGGTGAGGGACCCTGTGAGTATGTTGGAAAAAGGGGAAGGACGCCAATGAATGATGTATTTGTGGAGGAGGAAATAGACTCGTAGGGAAACTCATTTTCGACAAATTTGACATGACGAGATATGTAGACTTTATGAGTTTGTGGGTCAAGACAGCGATAACCCTTGGAGGTAGGATGATAGCCCAAAAAAATACAAGTATGGGATCGGGGTTTTAATTTGTGAGTAATATGAGGGCGTATCCAAAGGTAGGCAAGACACCCAAAGACGCGGAGGTTGGTATAATTGGGAAGTTCTTGGTAAAGGAGTTGATAGGGTGATTTGTTGGAGAGAGTGTGACTGGGCATTCTGTTAGTGAGATAGTTTGCGGTGGCTAGAGCTTCTACCCAAAAGGAGACAGGGAGATGAGATTGATGTAGAAGAGTAACCACCGTTTCAATGAGATGGCGATGCTTACGCTCAGCCACCCCATTCTGTTCGGGAGTGTATGGACAGGACGTTTGATGTATAATTCCCAGGGATTGCAGAAACTGGACAAAGATGTTATTGACATATTCCTTTCCATTGTCACTTCGAAAAAGTTTAACATGAGAATTGAATTGTGTTTGGACCATTTTTTCAAAAGTGACAAAGGTGGTGTATGCCTGTGATTTGTGTTTTAGTGGGTACAACCAAGTGTATTTTGTAAAATCATCCACAAAATAAATATAATAGCGAAAACCAGCAAATGAAGGAATAGCAGTAGGACCCCATAGGTCAGAATGAATAAGTTGAAAAGGTGCAGTTGTACGCTTCTCAGATAAAGTAAAAGGTAATTTATTAGATTTAGCAATTGAACAGGAGTCACAATTGTTTACATGAATGGAAGAAAAACCTAATTGAGACATTAAAGAATTTATTATTTGAGTAGACGGGTGACCCAGATGACTGTGCCACAACAGACTGTGGCCATCAGCCGAAAGAGCCACCGGAGCCACAGGAACGCTTTCTGAAACTGGGTGGGCAGACAAACTTGTGCCTGGAAGAACGTACAGACCATGCTCACAGGGGCCCTGAAAAGTCACCCTCTTGGTAATATTATCTAGGATCTGAAAATTATTAGAGGTGAACAAGAGTGAGCAATTATTGTCTTTTGTGAATTGGTGAACTGAAAGGAGATTGGATTAAATAGAAGGGACGTGGGTAAGGTTACCTAGGTGAAAGATAGCGGTGGGGGTTTTAATGGTACCCGTGCCAGTGTGAGAAATATTAAGGGACTCACCGTTGCCAACAGTAATACCATTGGAGCCATGATATGGATTTGGAGCGTTAAGCTTGGATAGATCAGAAGTAACGTGCATGTTGGCCCTAGTATCCAACAACCATTCAGAGAAAGGGTCGTCTTGAGATGCATAATTGGCAGGGTTATCACTATTTCGGCTCTCCTCATACCGAAACCAGCAACGAGCAGCGTTGTGTCCTGTTTTCTGACAGATTTGACAAGTTGGACGATCCCGCTCGTAAGTACCCTGCCCATTGGAATATGACCGCCGCCATCGCCGAAGAGTGCAGGCTATTGTTCTTTGCCGTCTTCTGCGACCGTCGTCTGGCGGACGATCGCCTCGCCGACCACCGCGCCGCGACCTCCATTGTTCTGCCGTAGTCACCGCGGCTCCACTGTCGGCCGCCACCACGTCCCCCGCGATAAATCTGGATTGCGATGAGGGCGGTGGCCGGCTCCATAACATCGGCTTCTCGGAGAAGAAGTTTGCTCTCCAGATCCACGTTGATTTCTTCACTTTTTAGCCACGAGGAGAGAGTAGCCAGGTCAACGGGCGTTGGACTGATGCGAACCGCCTGTTTAATGGAAGAGTAAGCTGATGGGAGCCCCCGAACGACGCACATGATGAGATCTTTTTCGGGAATGATTTCGTTCACGGTGTCGAGGGCTGTGATGATAGTGGAGACCTCGTCTAAATACTCCGCCATAGTTTTCGTGCCTTTGGTAATTGTGTGGAGATGATCACGCAATTGAAAAATATGAGAGTGGAAAATTGATGCATAGCGTGTTGCGAGGGCTATCCACAGGGCTGAAGCAGTTGTGTAGGATCGGACGTGTTTCTGAACCGTGGGAGAGATGACCGCAATCAAACATGATCGAATTTGGCCATCCACGGCTTTCCAGGCGGAATGGGCCGAATTGGTTTTTTTCTGATTTGTCCGTGGCGGTGATGACTGCTGGCGGTGTTCTGTGCTCCCATCGACGTATTTGAGAAGGTAATTGGCCTCAAGGGCTGTAAGAACGGTGATTTTCCATGTAGGGTAATTTATGTCTGATAATTTTTTGGGAATCAGGGCATGAAGATGCCTGAGAAGGAGTTTAACGCAGAAGGAAGTGAATCGAGAGGATCCACCTCGATTGTCATGGCTGCCGCCACCCAAGAGAAGAGAGGGAACGACCGGTGCCCTAAAGAGAGAAAATAAACCTAGAGAAAAGAAGATCTAGGTTTTCTGGCTCTTGATACCATGAAGGAATATTGATTGTATTGAAGTGTTAACCTAATAAGGGAATACATGAGAGATATATATAGGAGATATAGGAAGGAGTATTAATCCTAATAGGACTAGGATTAAGAAGTACTAATCCTTATAGGACTAGGATTAGTATACAGTAAATACTAATATTATTTAATACTATCTGTTATTAATTAAAATAACTAATTATTAATCAATAACTAATTTCAACACTAATTAATGAAAGGTAAAATTGGAAGAACACTCTAAAAATAGTCTTGAAAACTAAACAATTAAGTTAATTTGAAAAATGAAAAATGCCTCAAAAATCTATCTAATATATAATAGGAGAGGTTAAAAAAATTGACGTGTCAGCGCCACAATTATTCTTGAATTTTTCAATTTAGAAAAAATCATTAATTAAATATTATAAATTTGATTTTTTTTTAAAAAAAGCATGTACATGTCAATATATTTAAACAAGTACTTCTCTCTGTCGCTATTTAGTTGTCCACTTTAGAAATGATACACATATTAAGATAACAATAGTTAGCATAGTGAAGTTATAGTTTTATCCTTATTAATTATGGTTTCAAAAAGGATGAAGTAAAATTTAGAAATTTTCAAGAAGTTTAAATAAGGGCATAATAGAATTTTTTTTTTCTTTCTTGATTTGTCAAAATAGACAAGTAAATAGGGACAACTAAAAAAAGAAATAGGGACAAGTAAATAGGGACGGAGGGAGTACTATCGGTGACTCTTAAAACTTGACACGTCTTTTAATTTCCCAAACACAGTTACAACCGTTCACAGGGTTTTAAAATGTTAATTGTGTCTTTTTGTGTAGGAGGAAATTGACTAATCATCCAAAGAGACATTTGCAACCTATCATTTTATATCAATATATTTGAAATGTTGTTATCATTTAGGATTTATCATTCACAAGGTAAGAACTGACATCAATTAGACTAATTTTCTATAAAAGTTATCGCAGAACTTTAATTTTATACTGATTCTACTTTGAAAATTTTCATTCATCTAATTTGATTTAACCTTTGATATTTTATGTTATATATGGTGATTAAGAACATTGTCATATGGATTGACTCATAATATACACACGTTTTGGCAACATCATAATCATAATGTTGCAATATAGGACAAATTCTATATTCAATATTGAAAGAAGCATCACATAAACTTTTATTGTGAAGTCTAATTTTAGTATTTTAATTTAAAATTTGTAAGTATAATTTTTTTTTGTATAAACAATTATTCTAAGTAATGTATCCAGTATTCTCCAATAAAAAAATATAACAGAAAGACCATCCGTAATCTTCACAAATAATCACATAAAGTTTCTTTTTGAAAGTATAAATAAAATTTGTAATGTTGTAAAAAAGTAAATATCATAAAGATTTGTCACGATCCAAATCGGGGCCGCGACTGGCACCCACATTTACCCTCTATGTGAGCGAACCAACCCATATAACCTTAACATTTTCAGAATATATCAACAGAAAATAATGCGGAAGACTTAAACTCATTAATAAAACAATTCAAACTATTATTAATATCCCCAAAATCTGGAAGTCATCATCACAAGAACATCTATCTCAAATTACTAAAACTAGGAATGTCTAAGAACAAATAACTAAAAAGCTAGTCCATGCCGGAAGTTCAAGGCATCAAGACTTGAAGAAGAAGAAGACCCAGTCCAAGCTAGACGCATTAGCTCACCCTGAATTTCCGATGAAGTAAGACTGGCTAGATCTCTTTGTTGAGTTGAAGTTGACGGAACGTTCTTTGCATTACACAAATAACAAAGAAGAAAACATAAAAGTAGGGTCAATACAACCACACGTACTGAGTAGATATCATCGGCTAACTCAAAATAGGGAACAGTATATATCAATAATAATGTAAATCAACTACAATACTCAACATGTAGCAACAACAAGTAGTAAATCATCAATAAATACTACCAAGTTCATTCATGAGGACTCAAGCCTCAATACCATACTCGTTTGGGAATTACGTTCATTTAGATTGAGTATATTCATTATCTTTCAAGATTCATTATCTTTCTTCCTCTTGTGTCGGTACGTGACACTCCGATCCTCTATTTCTATCCTGGTGCCGGAACGTGACACTCCGATCCTCATATTCATTCTATCCTGATGCCGAACGTGGCACCCGATCCATTTACTATCCTGGTGTCGGGCGTGACACTCCGATCCTCATATTCATTCTATCCTGGTACCGGAACGTGGCACCCGATCCATTTACTATCCTGGTGTCGGAACGTGACACTCCGATCCTCGTATTCATTCTATCCTGGTACCGGGACGTGGCACCCGATCCTCATATTCATTCTATCCTGGTAGGAACGCGTGGCACCCGATCCTCATATTCATTCTATCCTGGTACCGGAACGTGGCACCCGATCCCCTAATTCATCAAGCCTCCTTTTATACTAAGGCATCATCATTAACATTATATAATTTATCAAGCCTTCTTTCATACTAAGGCATCATCATTCTCATTATATAATATATCAAGCGAATTAGGGTTCTTTCAAGATTTGGGATTCAATAGCTTCATCATGCTTTGTTACTTCATCACAATTTCACATTCATATTCATGCAAGCATACAACTTAAGCACATAGTAGGGTTTACAATAATATCAACACATAATATTCACTATTAAGAGTTCAATACGAATATCGTAACATAAGCCATAACCTACCTCCACCGAAGAATTGGAATCAACAAGAATTCTCCCAAGCTTTGTTCTTCTCGTTCAATCTCCCTCAATTCGTTTTCTCTTTTCTCTCTCTTGTTCTTTCTCTTTTGTTTTATTCAAACCCTCTTTCTTTTACCCTAATTCATATATAATTAAGAATAAAAGATGGTAATAATGACCCACTAATTAACTTAGGGTTACCTATTTTAACCCCCAAGTAATTAGATTTAATAATAATAACCCTCAAACTTTATAATTAAGGAAAGAATAGTCCAAAACGTCCCTTAAAACGAGGAAAGAAATCCTAAACTGCCTGGGATTGGCGCCACCTGTGACGGGCCGTCGTGGGTGCGAGGGTCCGTCACTGGTGTCGTCGCGACCTCCTCGACCCCAGGTGTTTGTGACGCGGCCCGTCACCCTTGTGACGTTCCGTCCTGCCCTCCGTCCTGGCGGTCAAAAACTCGTTTCTTGTGCCAAATTCTCAAAAGTTGAAGTGTTTTGCAACGGGAACTCACGACGGTTCGTCGTGGATGTGACGGTCCGTTCTGCCATTTCGTTACGAAGTTCAGAGAGTCGATTTTCAGTACCCAAATTAAGAATTCTAAGTGTCATGGGACGGAACACCCACGACGGTCCGTCGAGCCTGCGACGGTCCGTCGTTGGCTCCGTGGTTTCAGCCGCTTTTTCCGTAATTTGTTCTCAGCAACTCTAAAACGACTAAACAGTCGTTACAATAGATACCAATTTACCCATCGCTCGTCCCGAACGATCAAAAGAAGAAAAACAGTGGCGAAGAGGAGTACCTGAATCTGTAAACAGATGTGGGTATTTCTCTTGCATATCTGCCTCCTTCTCCCAAGTAGCTTCTTCAACCGGTCGATTCTTCCATTGGACTTTGATGGATGCAATCTCTCTCGACCTCAACTTGCGAACCTCTCTATCTAATATAGCAACCGGTTCCTCTTCATAAGTTAAGTTCTCATCAAGTAAAACTGAATCCCAACGGATGATGTAGTTTCCATCCCCATGGTATCTTTTCAACATGGACACATGGAATACCGGATGTACTCCGGACAGCCCCGGGGGCAAGGCTAACTCATAAGCCACCTCCCCTATTCGATTAAGCACCTCAAATGGTCCAATATACCTTGGACTTAACTTACCTCTTTTACCAAACCGCATCACCCCTTTCATGGGTGAAACCTTCAACAAGACTTGTTCACCTTCCATGAACTCCAAGTCTCTAACCTTTCGGTCTGCATACTCCTTTTGTCTACTTTGCGCCGCTAGAAGCTTTTCTTGAATGCTCTTCACCTTATCTAACGAATCCCTCAAGAGATCAGTACCCCAAGGTCTAACCTCGAATGCATCAAACCAACCAATGGGAGATCTACATCTCCTCCCATACAATGCTTCAAATGGGGCCATATCAATGCTTGAGTGATAGCTATTGTTGTATGAAAACTCTGCCAAAGGTAAGAAACTATCCCAATGACCACCAAACTCTATCACACATGCACGAAGCATATCCTCCAACACTTGAATCGTTCTCTCAGACTGACCATCGGTCTGAGGATGGAACGCAGTACTAAGGTCCAACCTAGTTCCCAATTCCGCATGCAATGTTTTCCAAAACTTAGAAGTAAACTGCGTACCTCTATCTGATATAATGGAGAGTGGAACCCCATGCAATCGAACGATTTCTGAGATATAGATCTTGGCTAACTTCTCTGCATTGTAAGTCACTTTGACCGGTATAAAATGAGCAGATTTAGTCAACCTATCAACAATCACCCAAATGGAGTCATACTTACCCATTGTCTTTGGAAGACCAACCACAAAATCCATTGCAATTCTCTCCCATTTCCATTCAGGAATGGGCATTCTCTGAAGTGTTCCTCCGGGCCTTTGGTGTTCATATTTTACTTGTTGACAGTTTGGACACTTTGCAATAAAGTCAACAATATCACGCTTCATTCTACTCCACCAAAAGTGTTGCTTTAGGTCACGGTACATCTTGGTCGCACCCGGATGTATAGAATACCGTGAACTATGAGCCTCTGTCAGAATAGTATTGATCAAATCATCGACGCGGGGTACACATACCCTTCCCTTGATTCTCAAAACACCTTCTTCATCGATTGTCGCTTCTTTGGCCTCTCCTCGTAATACTTTATCTTGAATTCGTCTTAGTTTCTCATCATCAAACTGTTTTCCCTTAATCTTGTCGAGAAAAGACGATCTCGACTCCACACTAGCCAACAATCCTCCCTTCTCATTTACTTCTAACCTCATCAAGTCGTTAGCCAGAGTCTGAACCTCTCTAGCCAATGGTCGTCTAGAAACTTGCAAGTGAGCTAGACTTCCCATGCTTCCCGCCTTTCTACTCAAAGCATCTGCCACAACGTTCGCCTTCCCCGGATGATACAAGATAGTGATATCGTAGTCCTTTAGTAACTCCATCCATCTCCTCTGTCTCAAGTTCAAATCCTTCTGAGTGAAGACATACTGAAGGCTACGATGATCCGTGTAGACCTCACACTTAACCCCATATAAATAGTGTCTCCATTGCTTTAGTGCAAACACTACCGCGGCCAATTCCAAATCATGAGTTGGGTAGTTACGTTCATGCACTTTTAATTGTCTTGAAGCATAAGCAATTACACTCTTCTCTTGCATTAGTACTGCACCCAACCCAGAATAGGATGCGTCACAATAAACAATGAAGTTCTTACCCTCTTCGGGCAAGGTGAGAATGGGTGCGGTAGTCAACAAAGTCTTGAGCTTCTGAAAGCTTTCCTCACACTCATCCGACCATACAAATGGAACATTTTGCTTAGTCAAGTTCAGTCAATTGGGAAGCAATAGAAGAGAATCCCTTGACAAATCGGCGGTAGTAGCTAGCTAACCCAACAAAGCTTCTTATTTCTGACACATTAGCGGGTCTTACCCAATTCTTCACTGTCTCAATCTTAGATGGATCTACCATCACTCCATCCTTAGAAACTACGTGCCCCAAGAAGGACACTGCATCTAGCCAAAATTCACACTTAGAGAACTTGGCATAAAGCTTTTTCTCCCTCAACGTTTCCAATACCATTCTCAAATGCTCTTCATGTTCCTTCTTGCTCTTTGAGTATACCAATATATCATCAATAAATACAATCACGAAGAGATCCAAATATGGCTTAAAAATCCCATTCATCAAACTCATGAACGCAGCAGGGGCATTCGTAAGACCAAAGGACATCACCACAAATTCATAATGTCCATACCTAGTTCGAAAAGCAGTCTTTGGTACATCCGTTGTCCGTATTTTCAATTGATGATAACCGGATCTCAAGTCAATCTTAGAGAAGACACATGCACCTTGTAACTGATCGAACAAGTCATCAATTCGAGGAAGAGGATACTTGTTCTTGATAGTTACCTTGTTCAACTGCCGGTAGTCTATGCACATCCGAAAACTCCCATCCTTCTTCTTTACAAACAAAACCGGAGCACCCCAAGGAGATGCACTTGGTCTAATGAAGCCTTTGTTTAACAACTCTTGAAGTTGTGCCTTTAACTCTCTTACGTTTCGGGGAGCCATTGTATAAGGGGGTATAGAAATGGGGCGAGTACCCGCTTCAAGATCAATGCAGAAGTCAATATCCCTATCCGGTGGCATACCAGGAAGATCTGTAGGGAACACATCCAAAAATTCTCGAACTACCGAAACCGATTCCATTGAGGGTACTTGAGTAGTGTCATCCCTAAGATGTGCTAAGAAAGCCAAACAACCCTTACTAACCATCTTCCGAGCACAAAGAAAGGACACAATCCGAACCGGATTGGAAGTGTAGTCACCCTCCCACACTAACGGATCTGCCCCAGGCTTGGCTAACGTCACAGTTTTAGAGTTACAATCCAAAATCGCAAAATTCGGAGAAAGCCAAGTCATACCCAGAATTACATCAAAATCACCCATTTCTAAGATAACCAAATCTACGTAAGTGTTGCTCCCCACAAAGTTCACCAAACAGGACCTATATACCTTTTCAACTACCACAGACTCACCCACCGGAGTAGAAACACGAATAGGTATGTCAAGTAATTCACAGTGTAAATTTAGATCATTAGCAAATGATGAAGATACATAAGAGAATGTAGATCCAGGATCAAACAATACGGAAGCCATGCTATCACAAATCAAAAGGTTACCTGTAATGACAGCATCTGATGCCTCCGCTTCCGATCTCCCAGGGAAAGCGTAACAATGGGCCCTATCGTTTGTCCGTCCATTGCCCCTACCATGTTGCGTAGTAGTGGCTCCGTTTTGCCCTTCACCTCTGCCGTTTTGGTGACCACCATTACCTCGACCACCACGTCCTCCAGAAAAACGGCCTCTACCATGACCACCTCTACCTCTAGCCATTGGGGTTCTGTAACTCTGGTTTGGACAATACCTCTTAATGTGTCCAACCTCCCCACATCCATAACACTCTCGGGGTTCATGCATAGGTCTCTCGGAGTAGTGTTGACCGCTTACGAGGTGGACCCCAACTACGATCTGTAGTGAAGACTGAATTGGTCGACTTGAGTAACCTCAGAGCTCTGTCCTCTAGAGTAAGAGCCATTAAACTCACCTCCCTTCGAAACTTTTTGATGTCGAAGTTGTGGTGAAGTCGCCTAGCTTCACTCCTTCCACTTCTATCACAAAGTCTACCACCTCTTGGAAAGATTTTGCCGCGCCGCTACCGTAAGGCGAAATCCGCAACTCGATCTCAACCCCTTCACAAAACGGCGGATCCGTTCTTGTGGATGAAACAGAGTTGAGTGGCATACCTTGATAAAGCACGAAACTTAGCCTCATATCGTTAACCGACATCCTACCTTGCTCTAGGCTCAAGAACTCATCCCGCTTCCTATCCCTCAAAGTCCTTGGGATATACTTCTCCATAAACAAGGTAGAGAAGGATGCCCAAGTCATGGGTGTGGTCTCTGTCGGTTGACACTCGACATGTGATCGCCACCACATTTTGGCGTTCCCTTGAAACTGATAGCTTACGAACTCAACGCCAAACCGTTCTACTATCCCCATCTTGTGTAGTAGCTCATGACAATCAACCAGAAAATCATAAGCATCTTGATTACGCACTTTGAAGACTGGAGGTTTCAATTTCAAGAACTTATCAAAAGTTCGTGGCCGATCGCTTGTCATTATCGGTCCAAGAGTCAGACGTGGAAATGTGCCTATCCCGATGAGGCATCCATGCGGAGCCATAGTAGCCGCATGTCGTATCTCTGAAACCGGAGGTGTTGGTGCGAAACCATTGGAGGTGCTCGACCGTGATCGGATAACCCGCTAAGATAAGCGAGAACACGATTGATCATCTCTGGGGTAGGTTGGGGTGGCAATTCCTCATGTTGCGCTTGTTCATTCTCCCCTTCCTCACCCTCTCTTATCACCTCTTCAGTCGGTGGAGGAGTCACCGCCCTAGTATCAGATGGGCTAGGTTCTCGTCCTCTTCCTCTAGAGGACGTCCTCCCACGACCTCTTCCACGGCCTCTTGCCGCTACTCTTCCTCGAGCCACAGCCCCAGTGGCTGGCTCAGTCGTTTCCTGTCTTGCAGTTGTTGCTGCTGGTGCAGTCGTCGCTCTAGTTCTAACCATCTGCGAAATAGAGTGAAGATGGTTAGATACCAATTCATATCGCCCAGATACCAATTTGACTCAAGTAGTAGCACGAAAGAAAGAATGAAAGAGTGGAATTTTCCTAAAGTCTTATAGCCTCTCAAGGAAAAGTAAAGGCGTCCCCCTACCGTTCCTTAAGACTCTACTAGACCTGTTCTTGTGTGATGAGACCAACGAACCTAATGCTCTGATACCAAGTTTGTCACGACCCAAATCGGGGCCGCGACTGGCACCCACATTTACCCTCTATGTGAGCGAACCAACCCATATAACCTTAACATTTTCAGAATATATCAACAGAAAATAATGCGGAAGACTTAAACTCATTAATAAAACAATTCAAACTATTATTAATATCCCCAAAATCTGGAAGTCATCATCACAAGAACATCTATCTCAAATTACTAAAACTAGGAATGTCTAAGAACAAATAACTAAAAAGCTAGTCCATGCCGGAAGTTCAAGGCATCAAGACTTGAAGAAGAAGAAGACCCAGTCCAAGCTAGACGCATTAGCTCACCCTGAATTTCCGATGAAGTAAGACTGGCTAGATCTACTGTTGAGTTGAAGTTGACGGAACGTTTGCTGCATTACACAAATAACAAAGAAGAAAACATAAAAGTAGGGGGTCAGTACAACCACACGTACTGAGTAGATATCATCGGCTAACTCAAAATAGGGAACAGTATATATCAATAATAATGTAAATCAACTACAATACTCAACATGTAGCAACAACAAGTAGTAAATCATCAATAAATACTACCAAGTTCATTCATGAGGACTCAAGCCTCAATACCATACTCGTTTGGGAATTACGTTCATTTAGATTGAGTATATTCATTATCTTTCAAGATTCATTATCTTTCTTCCTCTTGTGTCGGTACGTGACACTCCGATCCTCTATTTCTATCCTGGTGCCGGAACGTGACACTCCGATCCTCATATTCATTCTATCCTGGTACCGGAACGTGGCACCCGATCCATTTACTATCATGGTGTCGGAACGTGACACTCCGATCCTCATATTCATTCTATCCTGGTACCGGAACGTGGCACCCGATCCATTTACTATCCTGGTGTCGGAACGTGACACTCCGATCCTCGTATTCATTCTATCCTGGTACCGGAACGTGGCACCCGATCCTCATATTCATTCTATCCTGGTACCGGAACGTGGCACCCGATCCTCATATTCATTCTATCCTGGTACCGGAACGTGGCACCCGGTCCCCTAATTCATCAAGCCTCCTTTTATACTAAGGCATCATCATTAACATTATATAATTTATCAAGCCTTCTTTCATACTAAGGCATCATCATTCTCATTATATAATATATCAAGCGAATTAGGGTTCTTTCAAGATTTGGGATTCAATAGCTTCATCATGCTTTGTTACTTCATCACAATTTCACATTCATATTCATGCAAGCATACAACTTAAGCACATAGTAGGGTTTACAATAATATCAACACATAATATTCACTATTAAGAGTTCAATACGAATATCGTAACATAAGCCATAACCTACCTCCACCGAAGAATTGGAATCAACAAGAATTCTCCCAAGCTTTGTTCTTCTCGTTCAATCTCCCTCAATTCGTTTTCTCTTTTCTCTCTCTTGTTCTTTCTCTTTTGTTTTATTCAAACCCTCTTTCTTTTACCCTAATTCATATATAATTAAGAATAAAAGATGGTAATAATGACCCACTAATTAACTTAGGGTTACCTATTTTAACCCCCAAGTAATTAGATTTAATAATAATAACCCTCAAACTTTATAATTAAGGAAAGAATAGTCCAAAACGTCCCTTAAAACGAGGAAAGAAATCCTAAACTGCCTGGGATTGGCGCCACCTGTGACGGGCCATCGTGGGTGCGACGGTCCGTCACGGTGGTCGTCGCGACCTCCCTCGACCCCAGGTGGGCTGTGACGGCCCGTCACCCTTGTGACGGTCCGTCCTGCCCTCCGTCCTGGCGGTCAGAAACTCGTTTCTTGTGCCAAATTCTCAAAAGTTGAAGTGTTTTGCAACGGGAACTCATGACGGTTCGTCGTGGATGTGACGGTCCGTTCTGCCATTTCGTTACGAAGTTCAGAGAGTCGATTTTCAGTACCCGAATTAAGAATTCTAAGTGTCATGGGACGGAACACCCACGACGGTCCGTCGAGCCTGCGACGGTCCGTCATTGGCTCCGTGGTTTCAGCCAGTTTTTCCAGAATTTGTTCTGCAACTCTAAAACGACTAAACAGGTCGTTACAAGATTAAATTAGTAAATTCTCATTTTTATTAATAATTTCTTAAAGAACATGTAAAATAGTAAAATAACTAATTCAAAAGAGTGTAAAATTAATTTTTTTTCTCAATAATTTATAATTTTCTAATTTCATAAACACTTAAATATATACAATATTCTCCAACAAGAAAATATAACAGAAAGACCATCTGTAATCTCCACAAATATTCACATAAATTTTATTTTTATTTTCATGTAATCCAAAATTGAAAATCATCCATAAACTCGTACATATATATATGTTCTCTCAATTTATATGATATATGTCTTTGCTAGAAATTCAAGCTACGTGAAATTAATTAATAGTTTAATTTTTGTTATTATGTAACATGATAAGAAATGAACATTATAGTGTTTGTTAAAAACATATAACCTTCTTACTGAGTTGCAATTCCAACCTAAAATATTATTAGTTGTCATTCATATCATGTTAATATAATAAAAAAGTATTTTATAGCTTGAATTTCGGGAAAAAATAATAAATTAATAGAGAGAGTAAAATGAAAAACAATAATTAATTATATTTTGACTTTGTTGATTTACAAGTAATTTTAAATAACTATTTATTCTTGTTATAAAAATAATCCAATTTATTTATATGAGGTTAAGAGTACAAATATTAATTTCTACTTTTTTTAAATACGTAATTATGTGATTTTAAATCTAAATTAATATTAATATATTTATCTCTATTTGATGTTTAACAAATGAATATTATGAATTATCAAAACAATAAATAAAATAAATTAGTAATTTTAAAACATTACTATTTTTGTATTAAATAATTAGAGAAATAATGTTTTAAAAAGATAATAAATTACTAATTTTAGGATATTATTATTTTTATTGTGTAAGAAATATATTTTAAATTTAAAATTTTACAAAGTAGTACTCTACATAGAGGGGGTTAAATAGAAGATTGGCAGAGAAGTGAGAAGAAAAATGGAAAAGTTATAAAGGTATGGTGTGCCTTTATAACATACAACTATGACATGGTATGTCTCAAATACCACAAATTTTTTATTAAGCACTGTATTTGAAATCTATCATGGTAACAATAATATAACTTCTGAATTGAAATCATAGTTCTGGCAGTAAACTGCTTTCATAAGTCAACAATGAATCTTAGAGCAAAAATAAAAGTGGTTACTTTTATATTTGAGTTAACCCACACGGAACCAAAAAAGCATGACATGACATAGTGGTTACTTTTTTATTTAAATTTAGAAGTGTGGTTATCTGAAAATACACTTTTATCTTTGCATATTCATAAATAAATAAATTCAATTGAATCAAATATATTTACCATCTTAATCTGAAAAGAAATAAAAATCTAAATCAATAGTAACATATTTTAGTAAAAAATAAATATACCAAACAAAGAAAATAAACTACACATAATATAAGAGCTATGTAGACAATATATATCTATGTACACAAAAGAATATAAACATAAAAGAATACAAAAGATATCGAAATATATTTAAATGATAAAAAAATTCAAATAATCTTTTGGAACTTTAAAACCAAATGAATATTTCAATAAAAATTAACTATATTGTATTAAAGGAGAGTAATAGAACAAAATATTAAAATATTGAGTAAAAATCATATAAGATTCAAATTCAAATTTATTCAAAATGAAAACGACAATAAATTTAATTGATATCGCACAAAATATCAAAATAATTATTAAAAAATTGATATACATCAATATTGAATAATAGAATAATTCCATACCATAACCGAAAGTAATGTTCAAATTTTAAAAATAAATAGTTCTATGTTTGTGACATTTTTTCATACTCATGTTTTTTAATTGGAATGCCTCTTTTAAAATTTCATAACTCAAAGAATTTTAATTATAAATCGAAACCCCCCAAAAATACTTATTTTTCCTTTTAAAATTTTTATAATTCAAATTATTTTATCGTAAATTGAAAATTCAGAAAAAAGAAATTTAACAAATGAAAAAAAAAAGCATTACAAATTCAAAATTAACTATACCATTTAAAATTTAAATCACACTTTCTATAAAGTCTATTATATAACAAATTAACAACCACTTCAATATAATAATTACTAGTTTAATTTATCCTCCACATGGATTACATTGATTTATTTATATTTAAATTGTTATATATTATTATTATTGTAATAGAATCTAAAACTAAACAAAACTTGACTATAAAAAGTTGTTGGACTTTTTATACATTGCTTTAATTTAACTTATTTTGTTAAGATTTTTTCTCTTAAATTATGTAAATGTAATTTATTATATCTTGATTACATGTGTACTGTGTCGATTAAGTTGAGAGACTTTTTCAGTATAGGAAATGATTTATTATTACTTATTACAATTATTTTTCATAGTTATAAAATTCTAAGGATATATATAGTATTTTTTTTTATGAAATTATGAACATAGACGTTTCAACTGTTATTTAATAATACCATGATTATGTAAGACATAGTTACAATTACAATTTAGATAACTAATATATGTGTTCATGTGATACGCGAATATTCTAAAATATAATAAAAAATTTAATATAAAAATAACTAATACAAATTATTATTGAGTAATAGAAGTGCAGGTGTAATCATGCATAATACTTTATTTTATATAAACACTTGGTGTTATTCAGTTTTCAGCCTATTTTATGGATTGATATTTGTGCTAATTGACTAAAATTTGAATTAATAAAACAAATTTAGATTTAGTATCAACAATAATGACTATACTTTTAAGTGAAATGTAAATAAAATTTGCAAAGCATATTGCAACCTCTTTAGCACACTCCTTTAACTCAATTCTAAAAAATAAAATAATTTCATTTAATTAAATATAATTTTTTTTAAATAAGAATACATAACAAAAAAAATTCAGTAACCAATGAAAGTACCATATTTAAAACACACACCATATATATCAAATAAAAGTATTATCTTATTTACTTGATTATACTAATTTTTAATACTTATTTATCAATTATGAAATGTAAAATGTTTGATCCACAATTATATTTTATATGGCTAGTAGGAAAGGATAAGGGGAAATTTGAATGGTGAGAAACAGAAAGATGTATTTCATTATTTGAAGAACAAAAGTCAACTGAACTAATTAAATTAAGAAATTATACATCTAACATCATATTTTTAATTATGTAAAAAAGACTTTTTTTTTGGATTTAGAAGTATTCGAATAAGATATTCTTGAAAACACTTATTAACCGTAAATTTGTCATATGGTCAAATATATGAGGTTTAATAATAATAAATAAGTCAAAGTTTAATTAAAATTCACTGCTTGTTTTTAAATTTTATTGTATCATTTCGTTTAAATTCATCGTTTGGTGATCAATTTGATATGTTGTATCATAAGCTTAGTATGTTTTTCTCATTTTGTCTTCACTTATTATATAATAATTTTATTTCATCATTTACTCTATCTTTTTATAGTAATTCTATTATGTATTCTATAATTTCTCATAAACTTACGATTCAAATTATGAATATATGAATGCTTGCTTCATAACGGTCATAACATTTATTTGCTCTTTGGATTGATCCATTGCATCCACCAAACGAAGGTCTGCGAAATGTATGTCATAATACACAAATTGAACTACGTCATGTCAAGAAAATATTTGGCAAAATTATAAGAAAGTAAAAAGATAACGCTAGATGTGTCATAAAATCAAAATTCTTAAGTTAGTTTTATTTACTAAATGAACTTTCTACAACTATCGAATCGAAATGACTTAAATTTAAACTTCCAAGTAATAAAAAAAATCAACAATACATCATCCGACCAACTTGACATTGAATACTTCCAGAGATAGAAATAATAGAAACTGCTTTGAGATGATGTATTTTCACCAAACATTAAATTAACACACTATTATATTAAAAAGTAAAACCGTGATATTATAACTTGATAGTAAAATATGAATTCCAACTTTTTCGTTCTGCAAAATCAACTGCATATTACATCTAGTTCATGGTGATGAAGATTATGCGAACAAACACATTACAATAGTGTAAAATATCAAGTTAAAAATATGTGCTTGATTTCATAAATAGTTTCATTTATCGAAAAACAATTTATATACAATTTGATAAAGAAGCAGACTTTAACAATGACAATCCTCAAATTTTAATCATTTTTATGTCATGATAACTATTACTTTCGTGTGAAGAAACAAATGGTGAATCGAAAGGGAAGGAATTGAGAAGGTTATAAATGAAATTGCAAAAAAATAAATAAATAGAATTTATTAGGTGGCTATATATTAGTCTATTGTTAGAAAACAATTTATATATTAATGGCAAGCTTCATATCAATTTAATAGCCAAATATTCATATCAGCAACTTATCAATTATGCAAAAATTAATATGTGAAGCATCCAAAAAAGCGATGAGTGTATTAAAAACTTTTCAAAAAGAAACATGTTGATCAGGCCATAACTTGAAGAACTTGTAAAATTGATATTTGTGTCAACTCATTCTCTAATATAGAGAATGATCAGAAAATTTCGATCAAATTGGAATAGATAATCATATACTTTACTTATAGAAAAATTTATCAAAAGAAATTATCAATCAAATAGAAATTTGTCTCCTATTGCAATATTCTACCTTGATATGCATCGTATAAATCTATAAAGTTCCATTCATATGAAAATTTTCACAAGCATCTTGTAGGATACAAAATATAAAAGGTTAAATCGATAGAGACTATAGAAGTATTTTCATAAATGTTTCAAAACAGTTGAACATAAAATAAATTGATTTCAATTATTACCGTGGTATCTAAAAATGTAAAAAATTTAATCATAAATTATATCATGAATGATATCTATTTTTTTTTGTCGTACAATTTGCTGAGTAGATTCCACCATTAGATGTAAGGTTTTCAGATCTACGAACTAAGATATCCTCCTGTATAGATATATAAAGATATAGATGTTTGAATTTGAAAATCCCTATAATTGTGTAAAAATGGGGAAGTTGTAACTTTAATTGAATTTGAATAGAGATAGATAATTCAGTTATTCTTTTAAGGAAAAATTGTATATATAATAGCAAACTAATAAGCTAAAATAAATGGAGTAGCTAGGGTTTAATTTTATTGTGCTTCATAGCAAACGTTTGCAAAAAATTGTCAGACACCCCTCTCCCAAATATCTCGCGAATCTCTCGCTCGCTTCCTCACTTTTTATACAAATACAAGTGTATAAAAATTGTTTCTAATTGTATAAAGCAGAGAAAATTGTATAAATACATATATTTTTGTTCTCCTCTCTCCCCTCTTCCAGATTTCGCTCGCCACTCTCCCGAATCTCGCTCGCCACCCTCGCCTTTTCTCACTTCTACAAACAGAAGCGAAATGTAAATTGTGTTTCTGTTTGTATAAAGCGTGAGAAAATTGTATATCCACATGCAAGTACATATATTTTTGTCTTATACACTTATAATTATACAATAAAAGTACTCCCCTGTCCAGTTTCTTTTGCCTTTCTCTCTTTCTCGTTTTATACAATTTTCAAATTATATCTAATTTCTCTCTTTCTCGTTTCATATAATTCGATTCAATTGTATATTCTTTGTCAAGTCTCTTTTGTCTTTCTCTTTTTCTCATTTTATACAAATTCAAATTGTATATAATCGTTGTATACACTTATAATAATACAAATTCGTTTTTCTATGTTGCTATGGAGCGTAATTATACAAACTTTGCTATATCATCCAAATATGAATTTTTTATTTTTGTGAAAGTTACACTTCTTTTAATGTATGCCTATAATTTAGGAGCATTTTTAAAGTAAAATATAAATTTATAAAAATGGTAAACATATTTATCCAGATAAACCAAAACAAATTGTTCATGCTTTTATTATTTTATAGATTATAGATAGAATTTTGCATTTACAACTTTACCAAACAGTAATTTTTTAAGAATTTTTAAATAGTTAAATAACCTCAACCGATAAGAATAAACTTATTATTCAATTTTCAAATTTGATTTTTTAAAAGAGCTAATAGATGTTAAAAAAAGTTTCTTAGGGATTGCAATTTTATTTTTATGTTAAGATTTTTATATTTTTAATTAATTTTAATAATTTATAAATTCTTTTTTATGGTGCTGATATAAGACACTTTTCACTTTTTCAATATATAGATAGATTAGTACAATTTAAATTAATTTTAATAATTCATAAATTATTTTTTCTATGCTGACACATAATCATTTTTACCTCCTATTATTTAAATTAATTTTAATAATTTTTTTTATTCCATAGCCAAAATCGGATGATAAAATTTGGATTCGGTGTAATTAGAACAAAATAACAACTCAAAATGTTACTAGAGTTTCAAACTAAAATTTAAACAGCATAAGCCTAAAGAAGACGATAAGCATAGATAAACCGTTGAGAACTACAGTATGTGGTTCTACTTCGATCTCTGTTCATCTTTCGGAGCTTCCTCTTCAACCTCCTCATACGCTTCTTCTTCCACTTAGCTCTCATTCACATAATCATTTTTACCTCTCATATATATATATATATATATATATATATATATATATATATATATATATATATATATATATATATATATATATATATATATATATATATATATATATATATATATATATATATATATATATATATATAATTTTTTTAAAATAATAACTATCCACTAAACTCACTCCTTAGAAATCTCCATTAATTAACGTGCATGATTATTATTTTTTGAATTTTAAACAAATAATTTGAAATTAAAAATCTCACATCTAATATTTATTTTAAATTTGAAATTATTAAAGACTAATAATACCTCTTAAAATTTTTTAATAACGAATGTATCAACATTTTTATTTTTAAAATTATTTTTAAATTTTGTTTTGAATTATATAATTGTTAAAGTTTTGTGGTGCTTACACATGACAATTTTTACTTTTAGATAATATACATAGATAGATATGATATAAAAATTGTAATTGCAATACTATAATATTCCTAGTATTTTTCCTATCTAGTATTTTATGTACAACTAAATACTCTAATTATATAATATTGGATTTTTCTGATCATGCTTAAATATACTAAAGAAAAAATTGTGCAGTATTTCCAAAAATTCATAACTAAACAACTGATTTTCATTTAAAAAAAATTAATTTTATAAATTTTAAACCACCTTCTCTAATTATTTGGCTTTATTTAAATGTTTTGAATAATATATTTGTTATTTTTTTAATCTGTATATTGCCTATATGAGGAAATGGGGATGTGGGTGAGGGGTTGTGGGACTTTTTTTTAAAATTTAGATAGCAGAAATTTCTAATAAAATAATATATAAATTGAATGTTAAAAATATGTAAAATTTTAAATTGTGTGATAAAACTATAAATAAGAAGAACAAACTAGAGAGAAAAGAAGAGAAAACTTGTTATTTCTCTTGATGAATGAATTTACCATGAAGAGGAGAACTCTATTTATAGGAGAAATCTAACTTGGTCCCCAAGTATGACTCTTTAACCATATACTAAAAAGGACTCCACATGATAGACATTCACTACAATACAAATACTTTATAACACTCCCCCTGAATGTCTAATTCATAGATGATGTGCCTCGTTAAAACCTTACTAAAAAAAACTTTAACAAAAAAAAAAAACTCTAGTAAAGGAAAAGAGTACACATATCTATTAATACGCATCTAGGCTGCCTCATTAAAAACCTTACAAGGAAAATCCAGTGGGACAAAACCTCGTAAGGGAAAAAGAGTACAACGCATATTAACTCCCCCTAATGAGAACATCAATTCAGAGACTTGAATCTTCGCATTCCAAGCTTGTGCACCATCTTCTTGAAAGTTGCAGTTGGTAGAGACTTGGTGAATAGATCAGCTACATTGTCACTTGAACGAATCTGTTGCACATTTATATCACCATTCTTTTGAAGTTCATGTGAATAGAAAAGCTTCGGTGAAATGTGCTTTATTCTATCTCCTTTTATGAATCCTCCCTTAAGTTGTGTAATGCATGCTGCATTATCTTCATATAAAGTGGTGGCTACTTTATCACAATCCAAACCACATTTCTCTCGAATGAGATGTATCATAGACCTTAACCACACACATTCTCTACTTGCTTCATGAATAGCTATTATTTCAGCATGATTAGATGAAGTGGCTACGATGAACTACTTTGTAGATCTCAAAGATATGGCTGTCCCCCCCACATATAAACATGTAGCCTGTTTGGGATCAACCTTTGTGTGGATCAGATATATATTCTGCATCAGCATAACCAACAAGATTTGGGCTACAAACAAAATAAAATAAGCCCATATCAGTTGTCCTTTTAAGATATCACAAAATGTGTTTGATCCCTTTCCAATGTCTCCTAGTAGGAGCAGAACTATACCTTGCTAACAAGTTAACAACAAAAGCTATATCAGGCCTCGTAGTATTAACAAGATACATTAGTGCACCAATTTCACTAAGATATGGTACTTCAGAATCAAGAATCTCTTCATCCTTTTCTTGAGGTCGGAATGGATCCTTATTCACATCAAGTGAACGAACAACCATCAGAGTACTTAATGGATATGTTTCATCAATACAGAATCTTTTCAACACTTTTTCTGTGTAGGCAGATTGATGAACAAAAATACCATTTGTCAAATGCTCAATTTACAAACCAAGACATAATTTTGTCCTTCCCAGATCTTTCATCTCAAATTCATTCTTTAAATAATCAATTGCCTTTTAAAGCTCTATTGTAGTTCCAATAAGATTTATGTCATCAACATAAATAGCAAGTACAACAAATTCTGATATTGTTTTCTTTATAAAGACACATGGACAAATTGCATCATTTGTATAACCTTTCTTAATTAATTACTCACTAAGACGGTTATACCACATGCGCCTAGACTGCTTCAAACCATATAATGATCTTTGCAATTTAATTGAATATATTTCTCGAGATTTTGAATTACATGATTTAGGCATCGCAAATCCTTCAGGAATTTTCATGTATATATCATTATCAAGTGATCCATAAAGGTAGGCTGTAACCACATCCATCAAATGCATTTCAAGTTGCTCATGGACTGTGAAACTAATGAGATAACACAATGTTTTTGCATCCATAACGCGTGAGTATGTCTCTTCATAGTTGACGCCAGACCTTTGAGAAAATCCTTGTGCCACAAGGCGTGCTTAATACCTTTGTATTTTATTTTTCTCATTTCTTTTTCACACAAAAATCCATTTGTAACCAACAGATTTAATACCATTAGGTGTTTGAACTATAGGTCCAAAAACTTCACGCTTGACAAGTGAATTTAACTCTGATTGAATTGCTTCTTGCCATTTTTGTTAATCATTTCGTTGTCGACATTCTATAACAGATTGAGGTTCATGATTCTCATTATCTTGCATGATATTTGTTGCAACATTATATGCAAAGTCATAATCAACCACTATTTCTGATCGATTCATATTAGTTTCAACATCTCTTAAATTTATGGATAGTTCATTATTTCCTTGAGTTTCAAGTTCATTGATTCTTTCATGAATATCAGACTTATTCAAATTTTGAACTTCCATATGAGATTCTTCATAGTTTCTTTTTCTAGGATTTTGATCCTTAGACCCCAATGGTCTACCACACTTTAGGTGTTTTTTTGACTCATTAGCTATGACACTAGTGGATGGTCCTTTAGGGATATCAATTCGAATTGGGACATTTTCTGCAGGAATATGTGATTTAGTAATCCTTTTCAAATCTGTAAATGCGTCTGGCATTTGATTTGAAATTTTCTGCAGATGAATAATCTTTTGTACTTCTTGTTCGCAAGTAGAAGAATATGGATCAAGATGAGACACTAATAAATTTTTCCATAAAATTTCTCATTTTATTTTACTATTTTCTCCCCCTAATTTTGAGAAAACTGTCTCATCAAATCGACAATCTGCAAATCTAGCAGTAAACATGTCTCCAGTCAATGGTTCAAGATAGCGGATAATGGAGGGTGACTCAAACCCAACATATATTCCTAACCTTCTTTGAGAGCCCATCTTAGTGTCGTTTGGTGGTGCTACAGGCACATGTACAACACTTCCAAAAATTCTTAGATGGGATATATTAGGTTCTTGACCCATAACCAATTGCAATGGAGAAACCTTATGATAACTTGTCGGTCTGAGACGAATAAGTGTTGCAACATGCAAAATTGCATGTCCCCACACAGAAGTGGGCAACTTAGTTTTCATAAGCAATGGTCTTACTATTAATTGCAAACGTTTAATTAATGACTCTGCGAGACTATTCTGAGTATGAACATGAGCAACGGAGTGTTCAACTCTTATCTCAATTGCTAAACAATAATCATTAAATGATTGGGATGAAAACTCTGCAGCATTATCAAGACGAATGGACTTAATCTGATTATCAGGAAAGTGTTACCTTAACCTTATTATTTGTGCCAATAATTTTGAAAATGCCAAGTTACGAGATGACAATAGGCACACATGAGACCATCTAGAAGAAACATCTATTAGAACCACAAAGTATCTAAATGACCCACTAGGTGGGTGAATAGGTCAACAAATATCCCCATGTATACGTTCCAAGAACGCAGGGGACTCAATCTTAACTTTCATTGGTGATGGTCTCACAATTAACTTGCCTTGATAACAAACAATACAAGAAAATTCACCATTTAAAAGAACTTTTAGGTCTTTTAGTGGATGTCCACTCAAATTTTCTATAATTCGTCTCATCATTATTGACCCAGGATGTCCTAGAGTATCATGCCAAAGTACAAATGTATTGGAATCAGTAATCTTCTTATTTACTATAAAATGTGCCTTAATTGCACTAATTTTTTGTCCAATACAAGCTAGAAGATAAAGCAGGGAACTTTTCTATAACACATAATTGCCCAGAGACATTCTTGGTGATACCAAGATATTCAAGATTTATTTCATCCATTGATTGGATATGATAACCATTTTCACGGATATCTTTAAAACTCAACAAGTTTCTCTTAGATTTTGGAGAAAAAATAGCATTATTAATGATGAGTTTAGTTCCCTTGGGCAAAATTACAATGGCTCTTCCAAAACCCTCAATCATATTAGTACTACCAAAAATTGTAGTAACATTTATTTTACCCATACTTAATGAGAAAAATATATCTTATTTTTGAATATCGTATGTGTTGTACCAGAATCAATCAAATAAATATCTTCATATTTCGATAATATGTTCTTAGAATTATCCATATCTTTATTAATTCTTCAAATCTAACCATCACTTTTGAGAAATTAGAGTCTCGTGCTGATAACATGTTATAAAACTATAGAATAAGAAGAAGAAACAGTAGAGAAAAGAAGAGAAGACTTGTTATATCTCTTGAAACACACTATTTATAGGAGAAATCTAACTCGGTCCCCAAGTATGACTCTTTAACCATATCCTAAAAAGGACTCCACATGATAGACATTCTTTATAATACAAATACTTTATAACAAATTGGTTAATAATTTTTCTAAGGGTAACTTTTTATTTTTAATGTTAAAGAAAATATTTAAATTTAAAGCCACAAGATCTTTGATAACATGAAAAGTCCTAGCAACCTATAAAATAGTAGACATGTAAAATTTTATTCGTCAATTATAATAATTAGTGAAAAACAAACAGATGAATATTCTTTTATCTTTTAATTCATATATTAAATAGACTGCAATTATTCAAAACTAATAAATAATATTACAATAAATAAATTAAAAAAAAATTGGAGCACTAAGAGGAATTGTTTACTAAATGTACCTTCTATTATTCAACCTGTATTTTAAGGTTAGCTCAAATTTCTTTAACTTCAGCGAACTTCAGAACAACAACAAGTCACACAAACTCAGTCGATTGACCCTTTGATTCGTTTGAGATAAAAAATATGCTGAGCAGGAAAAAATTTAGTGTTTGAGAAAAAAGAAAAATGACTAATTCAAGTCAAGTAAATGCTGGAACAGTATGTGCTGCAACAACATCAGTTGCACATAATCGTTCAAATACTGCCTTAGCGCCGGCTGAGAAACTTGCAAAGTTTTTTGGTGTCGACTTTAAGAGATGACAACAGAAGATGTTCTTCTATCTCACTAAGTTGAGTCTGCAGAAGTTCATTAATGAGAATGTTCCTGTTATGTCAGATGAAACTGCGTGTGATGAACGATTCTTGGTAACAGAAGCATGGACACACTCAGATTTTTTGTGTTAAAATTATATTCTGAGTGTCCTGCAAGATGATCTGTACAATTTGTACAGCAATGTCAAAACCTCAAAAGGACTCTGGGATGCTTTAGAAAAGAGTACAAAACAGAAGATGCCGGAATGAAGAAATTCATTGTGGTAAAATTTCTGGACTATAAGATGATAGACAGTAAGACCTTCGTCACCTAAGTTTAAGAACTGCAGGTCATAATCCATGATCTCCTTGATGAAGGATTGATTGTGAATTATGCCTTTCAAGTCGCTGCGATTATTGAAAAGTTACCTCCATTGTGGAAGGACTTAAAAAACTACTTGAAACATAAACACAAGGAGATGACTTTTGAAGATCTCATAGTAAGGTTGAGAATCGAAGAGGATAATAAGGCTGCACAAAAGATGTCACGTGGTAATTTAGCAATATCTGGAGTAAATTTTGTTGAAGAAGATCCCACAAAATTATAGAAAAGAAAGAAAGCATCTGGTCCAAAAAGCAATCATCCTAAGAAGAAATTCAATGGAAACTGCTTCAACTGTGGTAAACATGGTCATAGGGCTACTGAATGCCAGAGTCCTAAGAAGGACAAAAAAAAAAGGATCAAGCAAACTTGGCTGAATCCAAAGAAGAAATGGACGATCTCTGTGCAATGCTTTCAAAATGTAACTTGGTTGGAAATCCAAGAAATATTGTAGATAGATTCTGGTGCCTCATGCCATTTTTGTGCCAACAAAGAATTATTTTCATCATATACTCCAGCACCTACAGATGAGAAGTTATTTATGGCAAACTCCGCTGTTGCAAAGGTGGAAGGAACTGGCAAAGTCTTATTAAAGATGACATCAAACAAGGTGGTGACTTTGAATAGGGTCTCATATGTTCCAGAATTGAGAAAGAATTTAGTTTCAATTCCGGTTCTGACAAAGAATTAATTCAAATGTGTATTTGTTTCTGATAAAGTAGTAGTACTCAAGAATGATATGTATGTAGGAAAAGGCTACCTTAGTGATGGCCTTTTCAAACTCAATGTAATTGCAGTTGATATGAATAAAGATTTTGCTTCTTCTTACTTGCTTGAGTCTAGATGTTTATGGCATGAACGTTTGGGACACGTTAATAACAAAACCTTGCGAAAACTTATTAACTTAAATATTTTGCCAAATTTGAGTGCAATAAATCAAAATGTCAAATTTGCGTTGAATCTAAGTATGCTAAGCATCCTTATAAATCTGTTGAAAGGAATTTAAATCCTTTAGAATCGATTCACACTGATATTTGTGATATGAATTCAACACCATCACGTGGTGGGAAAAAGTATTTCATAACTTTTATTGACGATTGCACTAGATATTGTTATGTCTATTTGCTAAATGGTAAGGAGAAGCAATAGATACATTTAGGCAATATAAAACTTTAGTTGAATTAGTTAGATAAAAAGATCAAAATGATCAGAAGTGATAGAGGTGGAGAATATGAATCTCCATTTGCAGATATATGTTTAGAAAATGGAATAATCCATCAAACTACTTCTCCCTACACTCCAATGATGAATGCATTACTTATAAGTTCAGGTTTACCACAGAACTTGTGGGGGTAAGCTATCCTTACTGCAAATCAAATACTTAACAGAGTGCCTCACTCAAAGACAAATGTAATGCCATATGAGAAATGGAAAGGTAGAAAACTCAACTTGAAATATTTCAAATTGTGGGGGTGTCTAGCCAAAGTCCAAGTTCCTATTCCTAAGAGGGTAAAAATAGGGCCTAAGACTATGGAATGTGTATTCATTGGATACGCCACAAATAGTAAGGCATGTCGATTTTTGGTTCATAAGTCCGAACATCTGGATATTCATGATAATACAGTATGGTATCAGATAGTGCTGAATTTTTTGAACATATCTATCCGTATAAAAATAGACTTGAGTCATCTAGTGGGGGGTCTAAATAACCCAGAGAAGAACCAAAAGAGAATGAACCCAATGAAGAAAGTCCAAGACGCAGTAAACGTCAAAGGACATCTACTTCATTTGGATCTGATTTTGTAACATTTCTTCTTGAAAGTGAGCCTCAAACATTCAAGGAAGTAATGTTGTCTAGCGACTCAACCTCTTGGAAGGACGCTGTTAATAGTGAAATTAAATCAATCTTAAGCAATCATACTTGGGAGTTGGTTGATCTTCCTCCAGGGAACAAACCTTTGGGTTCAAAATGTGTCTAAAAGGAAGATGAAAGATGATGAAACTATTGACAAATATAAAATCTACAAAGCGTATGCTCGCTAGTAAGTTTGATATGAGAGATTTAGGAGTTGCTGATGTGATATTAGGAATTAAAGTTCCTAACGGTCTAGCATTGTCTCAAACTCATTATATTCAAAAGATACTTGAAAAATTTAAATTTTTGAATTTTAAAAGGTCAAAGACTCCAATTGATGTAAACCTTCATCTTGCAAAGAATAAAGGTGAAAGTCAGTCTCAATTGGACTATGCTAGCGTATTGGAAAGCTTAATGTATGTCATGAACTGTACACGACCAGACATAGCTTGCGCTATCAGTATACTGAGTCGATACACAAGTAATCCTAATCAAAGTCATTGTTTGGCCACGAAGAGAGTTTTGGGATACTTAGATGACACTCAAAACTATGCTTTACATTACAACAAATATTCAGCCGTTCTTGAGGGGTATAGTGATGCAAATTGGATTACTGGGTCACCTATATAAATGTGAAGTGTAAGCCGCTTCAAGGAGAATCCGGTAAAGGCCAGTTCTTTAAACACTTAGTATCCAAGATGTGTTCATGGCTGAAACGAACAAAACAATGAGAACTAAGAACAGTTCAAGGGTTGATTGTGTGACATATGTTGTCTAGGTATACACCAAAGCTTGACGGTTCAAAGATATCAAATCTACAGATTGATCGAGTATATCCGATATATGCTCACTACGGAAAGTTTAAAGGGAAACCTACTTATCCAGATGCGATTAACCTTTACCTACAAGAAACACAAGTTTTTTCATGCATATGTTTTGACAATAGCCTTCCCCATTCATGTGGGGGATTGTTGGGTTTAGCAAGTGTGAATGGGAAATGAAAAGAGAGAATATGAAAAGTGAGGGAACTATTTTGGAGGGAACTATGTGTGAAATTTCTCTAAATGTGTGAAAGTTCTCTAAAGGAATCGATTGGAGAATGTTGACTCTGATTTCTCGAAATGTGAAGATGCATGCTATACTTGGGATTGTATTATGTGTTACTTCCTTGTTGTGACTTATTGAATGTGAAGGTGCCTTGCCTATGGTGACTTCAAAAGAGTACTTAGTGGGAGTAGTAGTATGGGATGCTACTTGGACATCACACAAGTATTACTTAGAATTGTCTTAGTTGATGGTCCTAAAGAACTAATATGTCTAATGTAATGTTTGTGTCTCTTATGAGTGAATAATGTGTGAAGATGGAAAGGTCGAATTGTAAGTTCATTTTTGGTGACCTTAAGCTAGTACCTTAGTATAGATAGTGGTATGAGACGTTATACATACACTGCACTAGGTATACTTAGTGTTACTTGAGGTGAGGGTTCAATGTGAAGGCAATGTTATGTATGTTGATTGTGCCTCTATTGTGATGAAATGACTGGTATGTTGGTTATTACATATATTATGCCTCTATTTCAATTTTTCACGAAGTTTTATTAAAATGGCATAAAAGCATGACTTTAAAATAAAATGTCTTATTTAAGCATGTTTTTGCATGACTATAAGGACTATAATACTTAGTACTTAATTATGCTAACCTATTCTTCTTCTACGTTTTACTACAAAGTGTAAGTTCCGGCAAGTGATTGCATTCTCTAGTGAAGCTTTGATTAGAGTTCTCCAAGACATTTTGGGTATGTCCCATATATTGAGGACAAGTGTTTATAAGTTCCTTTCCTTTTCATGTAATAGACTATTCTATATTTCTATTGTAAAAAGTTGTGTCCCTACTATTTTTCAAGATTGTGTCTAAGATGACCATGTGAGATATAGACTTCCACTAGCGTTTAAATGTCTTTAATATTTTGAATCATATGGTTTTAAATAAAAAGTTTTAATCCTGTACTATTTTTATTATCTATGCAATGAATGAGCTACGAGGCTTGTATATGACCCCTTCAGGGTCGAGTACGCTGTGTCACGTCCGGTGAATAGGCCTAGATCGGGATAGTCTTACTACTTCTAACGTAGGTTTATGAAAAATGTTGCTTCTATTGCTATGCATTTGCCCATCTTGACTATAAAGGATGTACCATCCATTTGAGTGGTTAGAGAAGTGTGATGAGAGCTTTTAAAAGTTCAAGAATCTTTTGACTACAATGCATATCTTGACATCTTGGTGGAAGGTAAGGATTTCATTATTTATTGTGATTATTAATATTCAGGATTCGATGTTGTGTTGATCATGAACATCAATGTTATAGCCTATGCTTCCAGACAACTGAACGTCCATGAGAAGAACTACCCCACCCATAATTTAGAGTTGGCAGCGATAGCGTTTGCTTTTAAGATCTAGTGGCATTATCTTTATGGAGCAAAGTGTGAGGTAATAAATGATCATCGTAGTCTACAACATGTGTTCACTCTAAAAAAATGAATCTAAGAAAAATGAGATGGATATAATTGCTTAAGGATTATGATGTGATCCTTCAGTATGATCCGAGGAAGGTCAATGTGGTGGCAGACACATGAAATTGGAAAACTGTTAGCATGGATAATTTGACTTGCTTGGAAGTGTCTAAGTGACCCTTGGCTAGAGAGATTCAGGCCTTTGAGTCTAAGTTCATGTAGTTGAGCATTTTTTAGAAGGGTGGGGTGTTAGTATTGAGGGTATGCTCACCTTTATGGAGAAAATTAAGGCTAAGAAGTATGAGGATGAGGATTTTATTAAGCTCAGAAATAAGGTGTTCTCTGGGAGACCTAAGATGCCACTTTCAATATAGGAGGTGTACTAATTTTAGAGGAATGATTTGTGTTGCTCGAGTTGGTCACTTGAGTCCAGAATATTTTGGTAGAATCTCATAGTTTGCGGTACTATATTCATCAAGATGTCACCAAGATTGTAATGAACTAGTCTGTTATTTTTGGAAAGTTTCATAAATTTATAACGTTGCCCTCCCAATATTGACCTGGATTCTTCTATGATTGAGTATTAAAAGTTGATTTTAAACTTTGAGTTAAATACTAACGATTTGTTATGTTTTGAGTTTGAAAGGTTAAGTTGTTAAAAAAGTAATTTTCGGTGACTTTTAGAGTTTCGAGTATCATAATGAGATTCCATCAATTCCATTAGTTTAGAATGTGAAATCCTTTCCATGAACGATTTTTGTTTCTATTTTTAAGTCATTTTGAGCATTTGAGGTTCTAAGCTGTGAAATTATGAAATTTTAGTCTTTATGTTGACTTTGGTCAACATTCAGGGTACATATGCTCTAATCTGAATTTTGAGAGTTTTATTGGATTCGAGGGATGATTTTAGGACTAGTTGAGGACGTGGTTAATTTTTTGAGAGGTCCCGAGCATGTTTTAGCCTTGTAGGCATAACTTAGCTTCTGTGATATTTATAGATGTACGGTCAAGGAGACTTGGGCTTCGTGTTTTGGCGATTTCATTAAGTCCAGAACGTCGAGTATAACTTGTAGGCACATAATTTTTGACCGAACTTAAAGTTTTACACCATTTATTAGTCAAATATTTCTTTTATATTTAAATAAAATATTTTGATTTTATCATATTTCAGTAAGTATATCGTAAAAATATTTTAAAACCAACCAAAAGTCAGAGTCGCCAGAGATGTCACACCACTTTTTGTGCTCCAGCGGAAGAGTTTTTTCAATTTTAACTGACGTTATTGATTATGTATTATTTTAGTTGTTCATGGTCTCCACTTGGGAATTATTTATGGTGTTCCAAGTCACCATTTTATTTAATCCCTAATCAAAAGCAAATGACTCTTTGTTTGGTCTGCGAATTTGAAATTCAGGTAACGAATTCTGTGGACTGAGGGGAAGGTATTAGGTATCCCTTGAGTCCCGTGTTTCTAGTACGGTCGGTTTTTTTAACTCTTGAATTGTGTCTAAGGCCATGTTTTTTTTTTTTTACAAAAATTATTATTGTTATTTTTATCATTAAACTTTATTATTCTTAATCGGAAAGTATAACTGCATTCTCGTTCTTGATATTTGGAGATATAACTATCTTCTCCTCTTGAACTCATCACACCTATTAATTTAAATTAATGAAAGTTAAATATTAAAATAATTTAATTTGACCAAGGTGCACAACCACGTCCTTGAGTTTTTTGTAGTGTCTCAAAAAGATGTGTAACCACATTTTAATTGATACAACTACTTTTAAAATGTATATAAAAGTTTGTTTGACGTTAAAAATAATAATTTTCCTTTATAAATCCAAACCAATTTATTCAAAGAAAATGATTATTATTACCTCCGACTAAATATGTGTAAGGTTCAACAAGTAAATTTAAATAGTAAACAAAAAATGGTATGATTTATGATATAAGCTCCTTCAGATTAAATTTTGGAAATGTTATCACCTATAGAAATTGTATAGCAATAGTAATTCAATTAATGATTCAACCTATCTTAAGCCAAAAATTGTTATCTTAAATAAACAAAACTCATTATACAAACTCTAAATCCTTAATTAATTTTCAATATTCAAAGAGATTATACATGACATTAACTAAAAACTTATTCAAATCATTAAAATTGTACAACAATAAATAACAACAAATATGTTCAAATCCGAATTTATTTCAATCAAATTATGAATGAAACAAGATTCTATAAAAATGTATCATAACATTACATCACATAAAAGTATCATAATATTACATCACATTCCATAGATAAAGTAAAGAGATAAGATAATGTTTAACATTAAGTAAAACAAATGTGTACCGCAATGTCTTGACAGAAACTCGATTAAAAAATCCGCTAATCTTTTGTTTGGTGTGTAGTGTTAGATTTTGATAGCGTGAGGCTAGAAAAAAATGGAGATTTTTCTAGCCTCACACTATTAAAATCCAATACCACACACCAAATAAAAGATCAGTGGGTTTTTTAATCGAGCTTCAGTCAAGATTTTGCGGTACACATTCTTTTTACTTAAGGTTAAACATTATCTTGTCTCTTTACTTTATCTATGGAATGTGATGTAATATTATGATACATTTTTTATATAGTCTTGTTTCATTCATAATTTGATTGAAATATAGTTGGAATAAAATATATTTTTTGTTATTTATTGTTGTACAATTTTGATGCTTTAAATAAGTTTCTAGTTAATGGCATGTAGATTTTCACTGAATATGAAAAATTAATTAAGGATTAAGAGTTAGTATATTGAGTTTTTTTTATTTAAAATAATAATTTTGGATTAAGATATGTTCGATATTAATTGAATTACTATTGTTATACAATTTATTTTGGTGTTAACATTTCCAAAATTTAATCTAAAGGAGCTTATATCATGAATCATATCAATTTTTGTTTACTATTTAAATTTACTTGTTGGACCTTATAGAAATTTTGCCGGAGTTACTAATACTTATTTTCTTTGAATAAGTTGATATGTATTTATAAAGGAAAGTAATTATTTTTAACGTTATACAGACTTTTATATACCTTTTAAAAATATTTATCTCAATTAAGAATGTGGTTACACATCTTTTTGAGACACTAAAAGAAACTCAAGGATGTGGTTGCGTACATTGGTCAAATTAAATTATTTTAATAATTATCTTTCATTAATTTAAATTAATAGGCGTAAATTGAGATTATTCGGTGTGATGAACTCAAGGGGAAGACCGTTATGTCTCCAAATATCAAGATCTAGAATGTAGTTATGCGTTCAATTTAAGACTAATAAAAATTCAACAGTACAAAAAATAATTTTAGAAAAAAACCATGGCATTAGACACAATTTATCCCAAAACAAATAAAAATAAGCAAAAGTTAATAAAAGCGACCGTGCTATAACACGGGACTCGAGGGATGCCTAATACCTTGACCTCAGTCAACAGAATTTTTTACCTGAAATTCTGATTCGCAGACCAAACAAAGAGTCATTTCCTTTTGATTAGGGATTAAATAAAAAGGTGACTTGGAATACCATAACTCGATTCTAAGTGACGATTATGAATAATTAAAATAATTCCTAATCAATAACATCACTGGAAATTCAAAAATCCCTTCCGCTGGAGCGCAAAAAGGGGCGTGACATCTCTGGAGACTGTCTTTTGGTAGTTTTCAAATATTTTTACAATAAACATACTGAAATATAATAAATAAAAGTATTTAATTTATATATAAAAGAAATATTCAACTACTAAAATGGTGTAAAACTTTAAGTTCGATAAAAAATTACATGTGTACAGTTTGCCCCTATTTAATTGGAAAAACAAAGAATTTTCAAACAAAGAAGTTGATAACATGAAAAATATTGACAAAAATGATATTTGAAGGAAAAAAGTGTACAACAGAGTCTTAATTTTAGACATCGTACATAACTCAGGTTATAAGGCAAGATGAGGTGATGAGTTTAAAGTTGAGTGAGGTTCAATTGAGGCTCCAGGTCGCGGTTCCTACTCTTAAATAAAAAATAAAAACTAATATTCAAAAGGAAAATAAATGTATAAACTCCTATCTATGCAACTTTTCTTGAGCTTCACTTGAGTCGAGACTTTCAAATATCACCTTGATTTTTGGGTGAGTATCTTGATCTTAAATTGGATTGATGCTTAGCGTTCCGCTTAGAGTGAGATTTTTACACTCTTCAAAATGATGATTTGAAAATGTTCTTGAATGACTGCATGTTTTCTTGATCAAAAGTTGTATAGAAATGGATGTCTAGAAGTCAGGTTGCAACATGTATTGAAGAAGTTGATTGTCACGACCCAAAACGAGCCGCAAGTGGCACCCACACTTATCCTCCTATGTGAGCGAACCAACAAATCTAAACCCCAACGTTTACTAACATTTCAACCATAGTGAACAAAATATAATGCGGAAGACTCAAAACTCATTAATATAACCAAATAATAAGCTTCTAAAGTTTATCAATTATTATTCCCAAAATCTGGAAGTCATCACACCAAGAACATCTATCCTCAAAAATTCTAAATGTAAGAGTATTTAAGAAGCTAACATAAGTAAAAGAAATGGTCCATGTCCCAACTTCAAGACATCAAGACGTGAAGGAGAGAATCCAGTCCGAGCTAGGAATAATAGCTCACCCTGAAATCTGACGTGATGAAGACTGGCTAGAGTTGAGGGCGAGTCGAAGCCGATGGCACGTTTGATGTACTCCACAAATAACAAAGAGAAACATACAAGTAGGGGTCAGTACAAGGAACACGTACTGAGTAGGTATCATCGGCCAACTTAAAATAGAAAGCAATATATATCGAATAATAATATAAACGAACTACAATACCCAACAGGTTTCAACAACAAGTACCAGAACCATTGGCCACAACACCAAGCACACCTATGAGGACTCAAGCCTCCACACCATACTCATTTGGGAAATGTTTTCATTAAATTTGAGCATATTAACATAATTCAAGATTCATTCTCTTAATTCTTCTTGTGGCGGAACGTGATACTCCGATCCCCTACTACTACGTGTCGATACGTGACACTCCGATCCCCTAATACTACGTGTCGGTTCGTGACACCCGATCCTCTAATTCTACGTGTCGGTTCGTGACACCCGATCCCCTAATGCTACGTGTCGGTTCGTGACACCCGATCCCCTAATTCTACGTGTCGGTTCGTGACACCCGATCCCCTAATTCTCATTATTTTAGTTCATCCGACCTTCTTTTATGTCAAGGCATCATCATTAATAGAGAGGAATTAAGGTTTAAGATTCACGGCCTCATCTTTCTAATCCATTACAATTACATAATCACATCATGCAACCACACAATTAAGCATATAGAAGACTTTACAATACCACCCAATACATATAATTCGCTATTTAGAGTTTACTATGAAATAGCATAGACCATAACCTACCTCCACCGAAGAATCGTGATCAAACGAGCTACTTCTCAATGCCTTTGCTTTCCTATTTGCTTCTCCCTTTTCTCGCTCGTTCTCCCTCTCTCTGTTCTTTTTATTTTCCCTTCTCCCAAATTCTTTTTCTTTTACCCTAATTATCATATAATTCATTATGATGAAACTAACCCATTCTTTATTTTAAAGTTATCTCCTTTAACCCCTAAGTAAATACATTATTAAACTTACCCCACTAATTTCGTAATTATAAGCATGACTAGTCCAAAACACCCCTTAAAAACTATTAGCAGAAATCCAACCCAGTCGGGGATATGCAGCTCATGACGGCCCGTCGTACCTGCGACGGTCCGTCCTGCAGGTCCGTCACAAAGTTCAGAGAGTTAAATTCAGTAAAGGGCTTGTGACGGTCCGTCGTGTCTACGACGGTCCGTGCTGCAGTTCCGTCGTGAAGTTCAGAGAGTTGATCCCCATACCCAGATTTCAGAGTTTAAGTGTTTTAGAACGAAGACCCTCGACGGTCCGTCGTGACCATGACGGTCCGTCGTGTGATCCGTCGACACAGTTAGTTATTATCAAAAGTAATTCTACTGCTCGAAACGACTAAACAGGTCGTTACAATAGATACCAATTTACCCATCGTTCATTCTTGAACGATCACAATAAGAAAACAAGGGCGAGAAAGAGTACCTGAATCTGTAAAAAGGTGTGGGTATCTTTCTTGCATATCAGTCTCCTTCTCCCAAGTGGACTCTTCAACTGGCCGATTCTTCCATTGAACCTTGATGGATGCAATCTCCCTTGATCTCAACTTGCGGATTTCTCTATTTAGAATAGCAACAGGCTCTTCCTCATAAGACAAATTCTCATCAAGAAGAACTGAATACCAACGAATAATGTAGTTTCCATCCCCATGATATCTTTTCAGCATAGACACATGAAATACCGGGTGCACTCCTGAGAGTTCTGGAGGTAATGCCAATTCATAAGCCACCTCCCCCACGCGCTTCAGCACTTCAAATGGACCAATATACCTCGGACTAAGCTTACCTCGCTTACCGAACCGCATCACCCCTTTCATGGGTGAAACCTCCAGCAAGACTTGTTCACCCTCCATGAAATCCAAGTCCCTAACCTTTCGATCTGCATATTCCTTCTGCCTACTTTGAGCCGCTAAAAGCTTTTCTTGAATGAGTTTCACTTTCTCTAATGATTCCCTCAAGAGATCGGTACCCCATGGTCTCACCTCAAATGCATCAAACCAACCAATGGGAGACCTACATCTCCTCCCATATAGTGCCTCAAATGGGGCCATATCAATACTTGAGTGATAGCTATTATTGTATGAAAACTCTGCTAAAGGTAAGAAGTTATCCCAATGACCACTAAATTATATCACACATGCACGAAGCATATCCTCCAACACCTGAATCGTTCGCTCAGACTGTCCATCGGTTTGAGGGTGAAATGCAGTACTAAGGTCCAACCTAGTACCTAATTCAGCATGCAATGTTCTCCAAAACTTAGAAGTAAATTGTGTACCTCTATCTGATATGATGGAAAGTGGAACTCCATGCAATCGAACAATTTCTGAGATGTAGAGTTTGGCTAACTTCTCTGCATTATAAGTCACCTTGACCGGAATGAAGTGAGCAGATTTAGTTAATCTGTCAACAATTACCCAAATAGAATCAAACTTACCCAATGTCTTTGGAAGACCAACCACAAAATCCATTGCAATTCTTTCCCATTTCCATTTAGGAATGGGCATTCTCTGAAATGTTCCTCCGGGCCTCTGGTGTTCATACTTTACCTGCTGACAATTCGGGCATTGAGCAACAAAATCAACAATGTCACGCTTCATTCTACTCCACCAAAAATGTTGCTTAAGGTCACGATACATCTTGGTTGCACCAGGGTGTAAAGAATATCCTGAACTATGAGCCTCTGTAAGAATAGTGTGGATCAAATCATCAACACGGGGCACACATACCCTCCCATTAATTCTCAAAACGCCTTCCTCATCAATTATTGCCTTTTTAGCCTCTCCTCGCAATACCATATCTCGAATTCGGCTCAGCTTCTCATCAGTAAACTGCTTTCCCTTAATCTTTTCAAGAAAAGAAGATCTTGCCTCCACACAGGCCAAAAATCCTCCTTTATCTAGTACTTCCAACCTCATAAAGTCATTAGCCAGAGTCTGAACCTCTCTAGCCAATGGGCGTCTAGAAACCTGTAAGTGGGCTAGACTTCCCATGCTCCCTGTTTTTCTACTTAAAGCATCTACCACCACATTAGCTTTTCCTGGGTGATACAATATAGTAACATCATAGTCGTTCAGTAGTTCCATCCATCTCCTCTGTCTCAAATTCAAATCTTTCTGAGTAAAGACATACTGTAAACTACGATGATCTGCATAGACTTCACACTTAACCCCATATAGATAAGGTCTCCATTGCTTTAATGCAAACACGACTGCGGCCAACTCCAAATAATGGGTCGGATAGTTACGTTCATGCACTTTTAATTGCCTTGAAGCATAAGCAATCACATTTCTCTCTTGCATTAGCACTGCACCCAACCCAGAATAAGATGCATCACAATAAACAATGAAATTCTTGCCTTCCACTGGCAAGGTAAGAATTCGTGCAGTAGTCAACAAGGTCTTGAGGTTCTGGAAGCTTTCTTCATATTCGTCCGACCATACAAATGGAACATTCCGCTTAGTCAAATTTGTCAGTTGGGAGGCAACAGAAGAAAATCCCTTGAAAAATCGACGGTAGTAGCTAGCTAAACCAACAAAGCTCCTTACCTCTGTAACATTAGTAGGTCTTACCCAACTCTTCACTGCTTCAATCTTAGAAGGATCCACCATCACCCCATCCTTAGAAACAACGTGCCCCAAGAAGAACACTGAATCTAGCCAAAACTCATACTTGGAGAATTTGGCATAAAGCCTTTTCTCCCTCAACACTTCCAATATAATTCTCAAATGCTCCTCATGTTCTTTCCTGCTCTTTGAGTATATCAGTATATCGTCAATAAATACAATAACAAAGAGATCCAGATATGGCTTAAAAATCCCGTTCATCAGGATCATGAACGCAGCAGGGGCATTCGTTAGTCCAAAAGACATTACTAAGAATTCATAATGCCCATACCTGGTTCGAAAAGCAGTCTTTGGCACATCTGCTGCCCGTATTTTCAATTGATGATAACCAGATCTCAAGTCGATTTTTGAGAAGGTACAAGCACCTTGTAATTGATCGAACAAATCATCAATACGAGGAAGAGGATACTTGTTCTTAACAGTTACCTAATTCAGTTGCCTGTAGTCTATGCACATCCGAAAACTCCCATCATTCTTCTTCACAAATAAAACAGGAGCACCCCAAGGGGATGCACTTGGTCTAATAAAACCTTTACCTAACAACTCCTGAAGTTGGGCCTTTAACTCCCTTAACCCTGCTGGAGCCATTCTAATAGGGGGTATGGAAATGGGGCGAGTACCCGGCTCGAGATCAATATAAAAATCAATATCCCTATCTGGTGGAATACCAGGAAGGTATGCAGGAAACATATCTTGAAACTCACGGACTATCGAAACAGACTCAATCGAAGGTACTTGGGAAGTATAATCCCTGAGATGTGCCAAGAAAGCTGAACAACCCTTACTAACCATTCTCTTAGCACGAAGAAAGGAGATGATACGAACTAGGGTGGAAGTAAAGTTACCCTCCCACACTAGCGGATCTGTCCCAGGCTTGGCCAATGTCACAGTTTTAGCATTACAATCTAAGATTGCAAAATTTGGAGAAAGCCAAGTCATACCAAGAATTACATCGAAATCCACCATCTCTAGAATAATCAAGTCTACATGAGTATTGTTCCCCACAAAAGTCACAAGACAAGACCTGTACACCTTCTCAACTATCACAGACTCACCCACAGGAGTAGAGAGACGAATGGGCATGTCAAGCAAATCACAATGTAAATCAAGACCAATAGAAAATGAGGAAGATACATATGAAAATGTTGATCCAGGATCAAATAATACAGAAGCCATGCAATCACAAACCAAAAGATTACCTGTGATAACAGCATCAGATGTCTCCGCTTCAGACCTCCCGGGGAAAGCATAACAATGGGCCCTATCACCTGTCTGCCCGTTGCCCCTACCATGTCGCACTGCAGTAGCTCCAGTTTGCCCGCCACCCCGGTTGATTTGGTGACCTCCATTACCTTGTCCACCATGTCCTCCAGAATAGCGGCCTCTTCCATGACCACCTCTACCTCTTAACTATTGGGGGTCTGTAACTCTGTTTTGGACAATATCTCCTAATATGTCCAGCCTCCCCACATCCATAATACTCTCTGTGGTCAAGCATAGGTCTCTGTGAGAACGACGAAGTCTGGGGATAACCTCCAAACTCAGAGAAATGTTGGCTGGTCTGCGATGGACCCCCAGCTACAGCCTGCAGTGAAGGCTGAATAGGTCGGGCTGGGTAACCTCCTGAACTCTGCCCTCTGGAGTTAGAACCACTAAATTCACCTCCCTTAAGGAATTTCTTAGATGTCGACGCCATGGTGAAGTCGTCTGGCTTCACTCCCTCCACCTCTATCACAAAATCAACCACTTAGTGAAAGGATTTTGCTGCAGCAGCTAACTGTAAGGCTGGGATCTGCAAATCTGACCTCAACCCTTCCACAAAACGGCGAATCCGCTCTTGAGGACTGAAGCAAAGCTTGGTGGCATACCTGGATAGTGCATAAAACTTAGCCTCATAAGTGGTAACAGACATTCTGCCCTGCTCTAAGCTTAGGAACTCATCTCTCCTCTTGTCCCTCAAAGTCCGGGGTATATACTTCTCCATAAATAAGCTAGAGAATGATGCCCAAGTCATAGGTGGTGCCTGTGCTGGTTGACACTCAACATACGACCGCCACCACATTTTGGCATTCCCTTGAAACAGATAGGTCACAAACTTAACACCGAATCGTTCTACTATGTCCATCTTATGTAGTAGCTCATGACAATCAACCAGAAAATCATAGGCATCCTCAGATTCAGCACCCTTGAAGACTGCAGGTTTCAACATCAAAATTAAGTGAAAAGTTCATGCTGATCACTCGTCATTATAGGCCATATAGTCAATCGAGGAAACGTGCCTATTTCCAATGAGGCATCCATGCGGGGAGCCACAACAGCTGCATGTTGTACTCCCGGAACCTGAGGTGCTGGTGCAGAAAACACTGGAGGTGTCTTGCCCTGATCCGATAACCCGCTAAGATAAGCAAGCACCTGATTAATCATCTCTGGGGTAGGCTGGGGTGGTAATTCCTCATCTTGCACTTGCTCATTTTCCCCTTCCTCACCCTCTCTTACTACCTCATCAGTCGGTGGAGGAGTCACCGCCCTAGTACTAGCTGGACCAGGTGTTTCTCCTCTACCTCTAGAGGATGTCCTCCCGCGACCTCTACCACAGCCTCTTGCCACTGCTCCTCTTCGAGCTACAGCCCCAGTGGCTGGCTCAGACGCATCCTATCTTGTCGGTGTTGGTGTTTGCACAGTTGTTGCTCTAGTTCTAACCATCTGCGAAATACAGTGAGGATGTCAGATACCAATTTGTATCACCGAGATACCAATTGGATCCAAGTAATAGCACGAAAGAAAGAAAGAATGGAATTTTCCTAAAGTCCTATAGCCTCTTAGAGAAAAGTAAAGGCGTCCCCCTACCGTTCCTCAAGATTCTACTAGACTCGTTCTTGTGTGATGAGACCAACAAACCCAATGCTCTGATACCAAGTTTGTAACGACCCAAAACGAGCAGCGAGTGCCACCCACACTTATCCTCCTATGTGAGTGAACCAACCAATCTAAACCCCAACATTTACCAATATTTTAACCATAATAAACAAAATACAATGCGGAAGACTAAAAATCTTATTAATATAATCAATAAATAAGCTTATGAAAGTTTATCAACTATTATCCCCAAAATCTGGAAGTCATCACACCAAGAACATCTATCCCCAAAAATTCTAAATCTAAGAGTATTTAAGAGGCTAACATAAGTAAAAGAAATGGTCCATGTCCGAACTTCAAGACATCAAGACGTGAAGGAGAGAATTCCAGTCCGAGCTAGGAACAATAGCTCACCCTGAAATCTGACGTGATGAATACTGGCTAGAGTTGAGGGCGAGTCGAAGTCGATGGCACGTTTGCTGCACTCCACAAATAACAAAGAGAAAAATACAAGTAGGGGTCAGTACAAGGAACACGTACTGAGTAGGTATCATCGGCCAACTCAAAATAGAAAGCAATATATATCGTATAATAATATAAAATCAACTACAATACTCAACAGGTGACAACAACAAGTACAAGAACCATTGGCCAGAACACCAAGCACACCTATGAGGACTCCAGCCTCCACACCATACTCATTTGGGAAATAGGTTCTTTAAATTTGAGTATATTAACATAATTCAAGATTCATTCTCTTTATTCTTCTTGTGTCGGAACGTGACACTCGGATCCCCTACTACTACGTGTCGAAACGTGACACTCCGATCCCCTAATACTACGTCTCGGTTTGTGACACCCGATCCCCTAATTCTACGTGTCGGTTCGTGACACCCGATCCCCTAATACTACGTGTCGGTTCGTGACACCCGATCCCCTAATTCTACGTGTCGGTTCGTGACACCCGATCCCCTAATCTCATTATTTTCTAGTTCATCAAGCCTTACTTTATGTCAAGGCATCATCATCAATAGAGAGGATTTAAGGTTTAAGATTTAACAGCCTCATCATTCTAATCCATCACAATTACATAATCACATCATGCAAACACACAATTAAGCATATAGAAGACTTTACAATACTACCCAATACATATCAATCGCTATTTAGAGTTTACTATGAAATAACATAAACCATAACCTACCTCCACCGAAGAATCGTGATCAAGCAAGCTACTTCTCAATGCCTTTGCTTTCCTCTCGCTTCTCCCTTTTCTTGCTCGTTCTCCCTCTCTCTGTTCTTTTTATTTTTCCTTCTCCAGATTCTTTTTCTTTTACCCTAATTATAATATAATTCATTATGATGAAAGTAACCCATTCTTTATTTTAAAGTTATCTCCTTTAACCCCCAAGTAATTAAATTATTAAACTTACCCCACTAATTTCCTATTATAATAAGGAATAGTCCAAAACACCCCTTTAAAACTTTTAGCAGAAATCCGACCCAGTCGGGGTTACGCAGCTCGTGACGACCCGTCGTACCTGCGACGGTCCGTCCTACAGGTCCGTCACAAAGTTCAGAGAGTTAAATTCAATAAAGGGCTTCTGACGGTCCGTCGTGTCTATGACGGTCCGTGCTGCAGTTCCGTCGTGAAGTTCAAAGAGTCGATCTCAGTACCTAGATTTCAGAGTTGAAGTGTTTTGAGAACGAAGACCCTCGACGGTCCGTCGTGACCATGACGGTCCGTCGTGTGATCCGTCGACACAGTCAGTTATTATCAAAAGTAATTCTACTACTCGAAACGACTAAACAGGTCGTTACACTTCCTCATCAATTATTGCCTTCTTAGCCTCTCCTCGCAATACCATATCTCGAATTCGGCTCAGCTTCTCATCAGTAAACTGCTTTCCCTTAATCTTGTCAAGAAAAGAAGATCTTGCCTCCACACAGGCCAAAAATCCTCCGTTCTCTAGTACTTCCAACCTCATAAAGTCATTAGCCAGAGTCTGAACCTCTCTAGCCAATGGGCGTCTAGAAACCTGTAAGTGAGCTAGACTTTCAATGCTCCCTGTTTTTCTACTTAAAGCATCTGCCACCACATTAGCTTTTCCTGGGTGATACAATATAGTAACATCATAGTCCTTCAGTAGTTCCATCCATCTCCTCTGTCTCAAATTCAAATCTTTCTGAGTAAAGACATACTGTAAACTACGATGATCTGTATAGACTTCACACTTAACCCCATATAGATAAGGTCTCCATTGTTTTAATACAAACACGACTGCGGCCAACTCCAAATAATGGGCGGATAGTTACGTTTATGCACTTTTAATTGCCTTGAAGCATAAGCAATCACATTTCTCTCTTGCATTAGCACTGCACCTAACCCAGAATAAGATGCATCACAATAAACAATGAAATTCTTGCCTTCCACTGGCAAGGTAAGAATTGGTGCAGTAGTCAACAATGCCTTGAGGTTCTGGAAGCTTTCTTCACATTCGTCCGACCATACGAATGGAACATTCCGCTTAGACAAATTTGTCAGGTGGGAGGCAACAGAAGAAAATCGCTTGACAAATCGACGGTAGTAGCTAGCTAAACCAACAAAGCTACTTACCTCTGTAACATTGGTAGGTCTTACCTAACTCTTCACTGCTTCAATCTTAGAAGGATCCACCATCACCCCATCCTTAGAAACAACGTGCACCAAGAAGGACACTGAATCTAGCCAAAACGCATACTTGGAGAATTTGGCATAAAGCCTTTTTTCTCCCTCAACACTTCCAATATAATTCTCAAATGCTCCTCATGTTCTTTCCTGAGTATATCAGTATATCGTCAATAAATACAATAACAAAGAGATCCATATATGGCTTAAAAATCCCGTTCATCAGGCTCATGAACGCAGCAGGGGCATTCGTTAGTCCAAAAGACATTACTAAGAATTCATAATGCCCATACCTGGTTCAAAAAGCAGTCTTTGGCACATCTGCTGCCCGTATTTTCAATTGATGATAACCAGATCTCAAGTCGATTTTTGAGAAGGTAGAAGCACCTTGTAATTGATCGAACAAATCATCAATACGAGGAAGAGGATACTTGTTCTTAACAGTTACCTAATTCAGTTGCCTGTAGTCTATGCACATCCGAAAACTCCCATCATTCTTCTTCACAAATAAAACAGGAGCACCCCAAGGGGATGCACTTGGCCTAATAAAACCTTTACCTAACAACTACTGAAGTTGGGCCTTTAACTCCCTTAACCCTGCTGGAGCCATTCTATAAGGGGGTATGGAAATGGGGAGAGTACCCGGCTCCAGATCAATATAAAAATCAATATCGCTATCCGGTGGCATACCAGGAAGGTATGCAGGAAACACATCTTGAAACTCACAGACTATCGAAACAGACTCAATCGAAGGTACTTGGGAAGTATCATCCCTGAGATGTGCCAAGAAAGCTGAACAACCTTTACTAACCATTCTCTTAGCACGAAGAAAGGAGATGATACGAACTGGGGTGGAAGTATAATTACCCTCCCACACTAGCGGATCTATCCCAGGCTTGGCCAATGTCAGAGTTTTAGCATTACAATCTAAGATTGCAAAATTTGGAGAAAGCCAAGTCATACCAAGAATTACATCGAAATCCACCATCTCTAGAATAATCAAGTCTACATGAGTATTGTTCCCCACAAAAGTCACAAGACAAGACCTGTACACCTTCTCAACTATCACAGACTCACCCAGAAGAGTAGAGACACGAATGGGCATGTCAAGTAAATCACAATGTAAATCAAGACCAATAGAAAATGAGGAAGATACATATGAAAATGTGGATCCAGGATCAAATAATACAGAAGCCATGCAATCACAAACCAAAAGATTACCTGTGATAACAGCATCAGATGTCTCTGCTTCAGACCTCCCGAGGAAAGTATAACAATGGGCCCTATCACCTGTCTGCCCGTTGCCCCTACCATGTTGCACTACAGTAGCTCCAGTTTGCCCGCCACCCCGGTTGATTTGGTGACCTCCATTACCTTGGCCACCATGTCCTCCAGAATAGCGGCCTCTCCCATGACCACCTCTACCTCTGACTATTAGGGGTCTGTAACTCTATTTTGGACAATATCTCCTAATATGTCCAGCCTCCCCACATCCATAACACTCTCCATGGTAAGGCATAGGTCTCTGTGAGAACGACGAAGTCTGGGGATAACCTCCAAACTCAGAGAAATGTTGGCTGGTCTGCGATGGACCCCCAACTACAGCCAGCAGTGAATGCTGAATAGGTCGGGCTGGGTAACCTCCTGAACTCTTCCCTCTGGAGTTAGAACCACTAAATTCACCTCCCTTACGTAATTTCTTAGATGTCGACGCCATGGTGAAGTCGTTTGGCTTCACTCCCTCCACCTCTATCACAAAATCAACCACTTCGTGAAAGGATTTTGCTGCAGCAGCTACCTGTAAGGCTGGGATCTGCAAATCTGACCTCAACACTTTCACAAAATGGCGAATCCGCTCTTGTGGACTGAAGCAAAACTGTGTGGCATACCTGGATAGTGCACAAAACTTAGCCTCATAAGCGGTAACAGACATCATGCCCTACTCTAAGATTAGGAACTCATCTCTCCTCTTGTCCCTCAAAGTCCGGGGTATATACTTCTCTATAAATAAGCTAGAGAATGATGCCCAAGTCATAGGTGGTGCCTGTGCTGGTTTACCCTCAACATACGACCGCCACCAAATTTTGGCATTCCCTTGAAACTGATAGGTCACAAACTTAACACCGAATCGTTATACTATGTCCATCTTATGTAGTAGCTCATGACAATCAACCAGAAAATCATAGGCATCCTCAGATTCAGCACCCTTGAAGACTGGAGGTTTCAACTTCAAAAATTTAGTGAAAAGTTCATGCTGATCACTCGCCATTATAGGCCATGTAGTCAATCGAGGAAACATGCCTATTTCCAATGAGGCATCCATGCGGGGAGCTACAACAACTGCATGTTGTACTCCCGGAACCTGAGGTGCTTGTGCAGAAAACACTGGAGGTATCTTGCCTTGATCCGATAACCCGCTAAGATAAGCAAGGACCTGATTAATCATCTCAGGGGTAGGCTGGGGTGGTAATTCCTCATCTTGCACTTGCTCATTTTCCCCTTTCTCACCCTCTCTAACAACCTCATCAGTCGGTGGTGGAGTCACCGCCCTAGTACTAGCTGGACCAGGTGTTTCTCCTCTACCTCTAGAGGACGTCCTCCCGCGACCTCTACCACAGCCTCTTGCCACTGCTCCTCTTCGAGCTACAGCCCCAGTGGCTCGCTCAGACGCATCCTATCTTGTCGGTGTTGGTGTTGACACAGTTGTTGCTCTAGTTCTAACCATCTGCGAAATACAGTGAGGATGTCAGATACCAATTTGTATCACCTAGATACCAATTGGATCCAAGTAATAGCACGAAAGAAAGAAAGAATGGAATTTTCCTAAAGTCCTATAGCCTCTTAGAGAAAAGTAAAGGCGTCCCCCTACCGTTCCTCAAGATTCTACTAGACTCGTTCTTGTGTGATGAGACCAACGAACCTAATACTCTGATACCAAGTTTGTCACGACCCAAAACGAGCTGCGAGTGGCACCCACACTTATCCTCCTATGTGAGCGAACCAACCAATCTAAACCCCAACATTTACCAATATTTCAACCATAATGAACAAAATACAATGCGGAAGAGTAAAAATCTTATTAATATAATCAATAAATAAGCTTCTGAAAGTTTATCAACTATTATCTCCAAAATCTGGAAGTCATCACACCAAGAACATCTATCCCCAAAAATTCTAAATCTAAGAGTATTTAAGAAGCTAACATAAGTAAAAGAAATGGTACATGTACGAACTTCAAGACATAAAGACGTGAAGGAGAGAATTCCAGTCCGAGCTAGGAACAATAGCTCACCCTGAAATCTGACGTGATGAAGACTGGCTAGAGTTGAGGGCGAGTCGAAGTCGATGGCACGTTTGCTGCACTCCACAAATAACAAAGAGAAAAATACAAGTAGGGGTCAGTACAAGGAACACGTACTGAGTAGGTATCATCGGCCAACTCAAAATAGAAAGCAATATATATCGAATAATAATATAAAATCAACTACAATACTCAACAGGTGACAACAACAAGTACAAGAACCATTGGCCACAACACCAAGCACACCTATGAGGACTCAAGCCTCCACACCATACTCATTTGGGAAATAGGTTCTTTAAATTTGAGTAAATTAACATAATTCAAGATTCATTCACCTTATTCTTCTTGTGTCGGAACGTGACACTCCGATCCCCTACTACTACGTGTCGGAATGTGACACTCCGATCCCCTAATACTACATGTCGGTTTGTGACACCCGATTCCCTAATTCTACGTGTCGGTTTGTGACACCCGATCCCTTAATACTACGTGTCGGTTCGTGACACCCGATCCCCTAATTCTACGTGTCGGTTCGTGACACCCGATCCCCTAATCTCATTATTTTCTAGTTCATCAAGCCTTCCTTTATGTCAAGGCATCATCATCAATAGAGAGGATTTAAGGTTTAAGATTTAACAGCCTCATCATTCTAATCCATCACAATTACATAATCACATCATGCAACCACACAATTAAGCATATAAAAGAATTTACAATACTACCCAATACATATCAATCGCTATTTAGAGTTTACTATGAAATAGCATAAACCATAACCTACCTCCACCGAAGAATCATGATTAAGCAAGCTACTTATCAATGCCTTTGCTTTCCTATTTGCTTCTCCCTTTTCTTGCTCGTTCTCCCTCCCTTTGTTCTTTTTATTTTTCCTTCTCCAGATTCTTTTTCTTTTACCCTAATTATCATATAATTCATTATGATTAAAGTAACCCATTCTTTATTTTAAAGTTATCTCATTTAACCCCCAAATAATTAAATTATTAAACTTACCCCACTAATTTCTTAATTATAATCAGGAATAGTCCAAAACACCCCTTTAAAACTATTAGCAGAAATCCGACCCAGTCGGGGTTACGCAGCTCGTGACGACCCGTCGTACCTGCGACGGTCCGTCACAATGTTCAGAGAGTTAAATTCAGTAAAGGGCTTGTGACGGTCCGTCGTGTCTACGACGGTCCGTGCTGCAGTTCCGTCGTGAAGTTCAAAGAGTCGATCTCTGTACCCAGATTTCAGAGTTGAAGTGTTTTGGAACGAAAATCCTCGACGGTCCGTCGTGACCATGACGGTCCGTCGTGTGATCCGTCGACACAGTCAGTTATTATCAAAAGTAATTCTACTGCTCGAAACGACTAAACAGGTCGTTACACTTCCTCATCAATTATTGCCTTTTTAGCCTCTCCTCGCAATACCATATCTCGAATTCAGCTCAGCTTCTCATCAGTAAACTGCTTTCTCTTAATCTTGTCAAGAAAAGAAGATCTTGCCTCCACACAGGCCAAAAATCCTCCTTTCTCTAGTACTTCCAACCTCATAAAGTCATTAGCCAGAGTCTGAACCTCTCTAGCCAATGGGCGTCTAGAAACCTGTAAGTGGGCTAGACTTCCCATGCTCCCTGTTTTTCTACTTAAAGCATCTGCCACCACATTAGCTTTTCCTGGGTGATACAATATAGTAACATCATAGTCCTTCAGTAGTTCCATCCATCTCATCTGTCTCAAATTCAAATCTTTCTGAGTAAAGACATACTGTAAACTACGATGATCTATATAGACTACACACTTAACCCCATATAGATAATGTCTCCATTGCATTAATGCAAACACGACTGCGGCCAACTCCAAAAATGGGTTGGATAGTTACGTTCATGCACTTTTAATTGCCTTGAAGCATAAGCAATCACATTTCTCTCTTGCATTAGCACTGCACCCAACCCAGAATAAGATGCATCACAATAAACAATGAAATTCTTGCCTTCCACTGGCAAGGTAAGAATTGGTGCAGTAGTCAACAAGGTCTTGAGGTTCTGGAAGCTTTCTTCACATTCGTCCGACCATACAAATGGAACATTCTGCTTAGTCAAATTTGTCAGTCGGGAGGCAACAGAAGAAAATCCCTTGCCAAATCGACGGTAGTAGCTAGCTAAACCAACAAAGCTCCTTACCTCTGTAACATTAGTAGGTCTTACCCAACTCTTCACTGCTTCAATCTTAGAAGGATCCACCATCACCCCATCATTAGAAACCACGTGCCCCAAGAAGGACACTGAATCTAGCCTTAACTCACACTGGGAGAATTTGGCATAAAGCCTTTTTTTCCTCAACACTTCCAATACCATTCTCAAATGCTCCTCATGTTCTTTTGTGCTCTTTGATATTAGTATATCATTAATGAATACAATGACAAAGATATCCAAATATGGCTTAAAAATCCCGTTCATCATGCTCATGAAAGCGGCAGGGGCATTCGTAAGCCCAAAAGACATTACTAAGAATTCGTAATGCCCATACCTGGTTCAAAAAGCAGTCTTTGGCACATCTGCTGCCCGTATTTTCAATTGATGATAACCAGATCTCAAGTTGATTTTTGAGAAGGTACAAGTACGTTGTAACTGATCGAACAAATCGTCAATGCGAGGAAGAGGATACTTGTTCTTAACAGTTACCTTATTCAGTTGCCTGTAGTCTATGCACATTCGAAAACTCCCATCCTTCTTCTTCACAAATAAAACAGGAGCACCCCAAGGGGATGCACTTGGCCTAATAAAACCTTTACCTAACAACTCTTGAAGTTTGGCCTTTAACTCTCTTAACTCTGTTGGAGCCATTCTATAAGGGGGTATGGAAATGGGGCAAGTACCGGGCTCTAGATCAATACAAAAATCAATATCCCTATCCGGTGGCATACAAGGAAGGTCTGCAGGAAACACATCCAGAAACTCACGGACTATCGAAACAGACTCAATCGAAGGTACTTGGGAAGTATCATCCCTGAGATGTTCCAAGAAGGCTAAACAACCCTTACTAACCATTCTCTTAGCACGAAGAAAGGAGATGATGTGGAAGTATAGTTACCCTCCCACACTAGCGGATCTTTCCCAGGCTTGGCCAATGTCACAGTTTTAGCATTACAATCTAAGATTGCAAATTTTGGAGAAAGCCTAGTCATACCCAGAATTACATCGAAATCAACCATCTCTAGAATAATCAAGTGTACATGAGTATTGTTTCCCACAAACGTCACAAGACAAGACCTATACACCTTCTGAACTATTACAGACTCACCGACAGGAGTGAGACACGAATGGGCATGTCAAGCAAATCATAATGTAAATCAAGACCAATAGCAAACGAGGAAGATACATATGAAAATGTGGATCCAGGATCAAATAATACAGAATCCATGCAATCACAAACCAAAAGATTACCTGTGATAACAACATCAGATGTCTCCGCTTCAGACCTCCCGGGGAAAGCATAATAATGGGCCCTATCACCCGCTCCCGCTCGCTGTTCCCTACCATGTTGCGTCATAAAGTAGCTCAGCTTTGCCCGCCACCCCGGTTGATTTGGTGACCTCAATTACCTTGGCCACCATGTCCTCCAGAATAGCAACCTCTTCCATGACCACCTCTACCTCTGACTATTGGGGGTCTACAACTCTATTTTGGACAATATCTCCTAATATGTCCAGTCTCCCCACATCCATAACACTCTCTGGGGTAAAGCATAGGTCTCTGTGAGAACGACGAAGTCTGGGGATAACCTCCAAACTCAAAGGAATGTTGGCTGGTCTGCGATGGACCCCCACCTACAGCCTGCAGTGAAGACTGAATAGGTCGGGCTGGGTAACCGCCTGAACTCTGCCCTCTGGTGTAAGAACCAGTAAACTCACCTCCCTTACGAAACTTCTTAGATGTCAAGGCCATGGTTAAATCGTCTGGTTTCACCCCCTCCACCTCTATCACAAAATCAACCACTTCTTGAAAGGATTTTGCTACACCAGCTACCTTGTAAGGCTGGAATCTGCAAGTCTAACCTCAATCCCTTCACAAAACGGCGAATGTGCTCTTGTGGACTGAATCAAAGTTGGGTGGCATACCTGGAAAGTGCACGAAACTTAGCCTCATAAGCAGTAACCGACAACCTGCCTTGCTCCAGGCTCAGGAACTCATCTCTCCTCCTATCCCTCAAAGTCCGGGGTATATACTTCTCCATAAATAAGCTAGAGAATGATGCCCAAGTCATGGGTGGTGCCTGTGCTGGTTGACACTCAACATATGACCGCCACCATATTTTGGCGTTCCCCTGAAACTGATAGGTCACAAACTCAACGCCAAATTGTTCTACTATGCCCATCTTATGTAGCAGCTCATGACAATCAACCAGGAAATCATAGTCATCCCCAGATTCAGCACCCATGAAGACTGGAGGTTTCAACTTCAAGAATTTAGTGAGAAGTTCATGCTGATCACTCGTCATTATAGGCCCTGTAGTCAATCGAGGAAACGTGCCTACTTCCAATGAGACATCCATGCGGGGAGCCACATCAGCTGCATGTTGTACTCCCGGAACCTGAGGTGATGGTGCAGAAAACACTGGAGGTGTCTGGCCCTGATCAGATAACCCGCTAAGATAAGCAAGAACCTGGTTAATCATCTCTGGGGTAGGTTGGGGTGGTAATTCGTCATCTTGCACTTGCTCAGTTTCCCCTTCCTCACCCTCTCTTACTACCTCATCAGTCGCTGGAGGAGTCACCGCCCTAGTACTAGCTTGACCAGGTGTTTGTCCTCTACCTCTAGAGGACGTCCTCCCGCGACCTCTACCACGGCCTCTTGCCTCTACTCCTCTTCGAGCTACAGCCCCAGTGGCTGGCTCAGACGCATCCGGTCTTGCCGGTGTTGGTGTTGGCACAGTTTTTTATCTAGTTCTAACCATCTGCGAAATAGAGTGAGAATGTAAGATACCAATTTGTATAACATAGATACCAATTGGATCCAAGTAATAGCACGAAATAAAGAAAGAATGGAATTTTCCTAAAGTTTTATAGCCTCTCAAAGAAAAGTTAAGGCGTCCCCCTACCGTTCCTCAAGACTCTACTAGACTCGTTCTTGTGTGATGAGACTAGCGAACCTAACGCTCTGATACCAAGTTTGTCACGACCCAAAACGAGCCGCGAGTGGCACCCACACTTATCCTCCTATGTGAGCGAACCAACAAATCTAAACCCCAACGCTTACTAACATTTCAACCATAGTGAACAAAATATAATGCGGGAGACTCAAAACTCATTAATATAACCAAATAATAAGCTTCTAAAGTTTATCAATTATTATTCCCAAAATCTGGAAGTCATCACACCAAGAACATCTATCCTCAAAAATTCTAAATCTAAGAGTATTTAAGAAGCTAACATAAGTAAAAGAAATGTTCCATATCCGAACTTCAAGACATCAAGACGTGAAGGAGAGAATCCAGTCCGAGCTAGGAACAATAGCTCACCCTGAAATCTGACGTGATAAAGACTGGCTAGAGTTGAGGGGGAGTCGAAGTCGATGGCACGTTTGCTGCACTCCACAAATAACAAAGAGAAAAATACAAGTAGGGGTCAGTACAAGGAACACGTACTGAGTAGGTATCATCGGCCAACTCAAAATAGAAAGCAATATATATCGAATAATAATATAAAACCAACTACAATACCCAACAGGTGACAACAACAAGTACAAGATTTATTGGCCACAACACCAAGCACACCTATGAGGACTCAAGCCTCCACACCATACTCATTTGGGAAATGTTTTCTTTAAATTCGAGTATATTAACATAATTCGAGATTTATTCTCTTTATTCTTCTTGTATCGGAACGTGACACTCCAATCCCCTACTACTACGTGTCGGTACGTGACACTCCAATCCCCATAATACTACGTGTCGGTTCGTGACACCCGATCCCCTAATTCTACGTGTCGATTCGTGACACCCGATCCCCTAATGCTACGTGTCGGTTCGTGGAACCCGATCCCCTAATTCTACGTGTCGGTTCGTGACACCCGATCCCCTAATTCTCATTATTTTAGTTCATCCAGCCTTCTTTATGTCAAGGCAGTATCATTAATAGAGAGGAATTAAGGTTTAAGATTCACAACCTCATCTTTCTAATCCATTACAATTACATAATCACATCATGCAACCACACAATTAAGCATATAGAAGACTTTACAATACCACCCAATACATACCATTCGCTATTTAGAGTTTACGATGAAATAACATAGACCATAACCTACCTCCACCGAAGAATCGTGATCAAACGAGCTACTTCTCAATGCCTTTGCTTTCCTCTTCGCTTCTCCCTTTTCTCGCTCGCTCTCCCTCTCTCTGTTCTTTTTATTTTTCCTTCTCCCAAATTCTTTTTCTTTTACCCTAATTATCATATAATTCATTATGATGAAAGTAACCCATTCTTTATTTTAAAGTTATCTCCTTTAACCCCCAAGTAAATACATTATTAAACTTACCCCACTAATTTCATAATTATAAGCATGAATAGTCCAAAACACCCCTTAAAAACTTTTAGCAGAAATCCGACCCAGTCGGAGTTACGCAGCTCATGACGGCCCGTCGTACCTGCGACGGTCCGTCCTGCAGGTCCGTCACAAGGTTCAGAGAGTTAAATTCAGTAAAGGGCTTATGACGGTCCGTCGTGTCTACGACGGTCCGTGCTGCAGTTCCGTCGTGAAGTTCAGAGAGTTGATCCCCGTACCCATATTTCAGAGTTTAAGTGTTTTGGGACGGAGATCCTCGATGATCCGTCGTGACCATGACGGTCCATCGTGTGATCCATCGACACAGTCTGTTATTATCAAAAGTAATTCTACTGTTCGAAACGACTAAACGGGTCGTTACATTGATTCTGGTTGTCCTAGGGAGTGATCATTTTGAAAAGAGTTAAACTTTGTTCTTGAAATTCAAACCCATGTTTCACGTGAAGAAGCCTGAAAACCATCACAAAGAAAAGAAATTAAGGGGTGGCTTGCAGTTCGCCCAAATGGGGCATTTAAGGAGGGTGGGGAGCACCCCGGACGCGCCCCGATCGACGTTTTTTGCCTTGTTTTTGTAATTAAGTACGTTTAAGTCTTTCTAAAGTGTTTTAACACTTCCTAATAATTCTAGATACTCTAAATGACTTCTAAACATACAGAAATCATCTAGAAATATGAATTACAACCTTGAATCTATCACTTCAAATTTAAGGAAAGTTAAGAGCCAAGTGTAGAAAGTTCTTAGAGTGTTTTCAAGAAGTCTTTACCAATGCTTTTAACTTTTTTTTAATACTTAAATATCAAGTTGATTAAAGAGTAAAGATGAGGAGAAGAAGTTCATTTTAAGTTTCATATGTCTTTTAACAAATGCATAAAATTCGTTTTAAGACATTAGTTTGAGTTCAGTTTAGATTAAAGTGAAGTATTTTCTTCAAAGCAATATATTGGGACTAAGTATTCCAAAATGAGTATAAAACGTTTTCACATTTAATAAGAATGAAAATTGAGATTTCCAAAGAGCCTTCGGGCTAGTTTTTTGAAAAGAGTAATAGTTTTCTAAATTAAGCAAACATGGAAACTAATATTTCAAAGAGCCTTTGAGCTATACTTTTAGAACTAATCTCAAACCATAGAAGTAAGTATGTTTTAAGAATATAAGATGTAATATAATAATATTTTTAGGTATAGTATTGAGCATTAATATGGGGGAAATTTCATATAACTCACAACCCCCGTAAACCATGTAGCCACAATGGATAGAATAGGATCATACTTTTCAGATGATTTCTTTAGTGTTTCTTAACATAGTCTAGTGGATCCACTTAGTAATTCAGGTTCAACAGCAATGGCAAGGTGTAGGACGGCCTTGGCAGCGTGAGGTAAAACATTGTATCATCACTATAGCTCTTAAGTGATGGTTGTCGGTTAGAGAAACTCCCACGGAAGTTAAATGTATTTTATACACAGTTATTTGTATTTTTACATACATTTCTACGTTATATCGTTCTTTGCATACATATTGAGTTGATAATATGTCTACAGATTTTCTTTATATTGCATTTCCTTTAAATTGCTTTATATTGAATTGAGTTCAGTCTTGTAGAGTTGAATTGAGTCAAGTAAGTTCTTCAGATTATCTTTACAAGCCTATGTCTGTATTGTTTAGAATTGCAAGTCGCATACTCGTACGATCATTGAAATGATGTCAGTTGACCTGCATAGTATTATGATGCTGACGCATGTAACGAGGATTGGCATCCAACGTACTGTTGATCTAGTTGAGCATTCTATAGTCAGTTGGTGAGCCTCATTCCATTTCGGGGGAATCTTTTACTTGCTTTCTAGTATTAGATTATTAGGATGTTGTGGGGTTTTTCCCAACATCCATCTTAGTGATGTTAGAGGCTTCAGAGACAGTCAAATGTTAGTCCTTTGAGTCTTTCAGTATTATCTCTTACTGTTAAGACTTACGTTGTCAGTTTTGGGCAGGTTGAATATTTTAATTTTAAACATTTAGAGTTAATACATCCTTTTTCAGTTTAGTCATGTTCATTGATTTGATAGATATGATTATTGTCTTTCGCTGAGTTGAGTAAGTCAGGCCAAGGGTTCTCTCGAGGTTAGTAATGGTCTTCGAGTGCCAGTTCCGCCCAGGGTGTAGGCTCGGGGCTTGACAACCTAGATGACTAAGAAAATGAAGGAAGAAATTGCAGATGAAAATCTAACAACAAACACAAACTTTTGTGGGTTGTCAGGCCCCGAGCTACACTCGAGACGCGGACACATGACTTAGGAACAGAAGTGATCCCAAGCTAACCCTACTGGAATGATCATGAGCATACTAAAGAATATAAACTGATGTGGAAGCTAATCATACTTAAAATGAAAAGATGGGGAATACCCATATACTATTGCTAAATTATTTGATAATATATGAGTTTAATACAAAGAAAATATTAACTCAATGCTAATTTGAAACTAACTATGTCTGAAATAAGCGTCTAACTGGCTAGAAATGTTAGGACAGACCCAGCTAAGTCTAGCAAAAACTGAATCTAAAGGACTAAAAGACTAGAAATAACTTATGAATATTGTCTTCAGAGAATGAGAAATCACCAATGATTTTGCTGAACTGGAGATTAGAAATCGACCTAAGAGTGATTTGGATACTGAGAATCTGAACCTACATCACGAGAAAATGTAGTGCACGTATGTGTCAGTACTTGAAAGCAACTGAGAATGTAGGATAGAGTAAAGCTGAGATAAAACATATCTGAACAAGCAAAAAAGCAAGTACAGTAATCTGAACATAATATACTGAATTCTGAGCTAATTGGATGCAATGACCAAATTTATAACATGTTGATATTGAATACTAACTAAATCGTAAATATGGTTAATGCAATAGAGTCTGACTAAACTATGGGAGCTACTAATAACCGATAATATAAACACATGATCTAAGTGTCACGACCCGGATTCTGGAACCCGAATCGCCACCGGCGTCGTTGACCTCTCAGAGGTCGCAGACAAGCCTCTTCTTGAATTCATCACATTCATATGGTTAATTTAAAAAAAAAAATTAAAACTTTTCATAAGTATGAAGTTTACATAGACTTCATATAGTTAATACTTAATTGCATCATATACTAAGCTCAACGTAAATGAAACAACCATCTATCATAAGAATCAATTTGAAACATAATATCAATATATCATAAATACGTTTACCAAATATGGCCTTATTACAAAAAACTTCAAAATAAACTGTGAAGGAAACGCTAGGGACAACATCCACTAGCTATGTCTATATCTAACGCTATACTAAGTTGTAGCATCCTCTAAATCAAGAGGACCTACCAAATGGTCTGGAGAAACGCTGAACCAAACCGCTCCAAGTGTCGTCAATCTATCCTATGACCCGCACCTTTAAAAATAGTAAATTTTATAGGGTTAGTACACCACTTGTACTAAGTATGGTTGTATGCACACATACACATAAATCAAGGAAAGCTCTTCCTAAATAACACGTCATTTCTGGAAAGTGACATCACTAGACTTCCCTAATTCATTAGTTGTGAATTGTGGTATGAATATGATGTATTTTAATTCATTCAAAGCACACAAATCATTTTCTATGTGATTACAATACATTAGTATCATCAACATAATTTAGAACAACTCGGGCGAAGTTTTGAGATTTTGATCATGCCAAACCGAGAGTTCTTTTTTGGGGACTTAGTTTATTTTTCAACCTTTTTCTTCTTTTTGTTGTATAGTTCAATAATTCCTTTGTCCTATGTTCTAGTTACAAGTGCAATGATTCATTCTAGTCTTATACCTACAATGAATCGATGTTTTCATTACTTTCATGTTAGGGAAGTTGTGAGGTATTTAGTTAACATTATGTTTCTAATTTCCTTTATTGGCATCATCTAATAAGCCAATATTTGATGAAACTTCATGAGTGTGATATTAGCAATTGACATTCTTAAACTCTTCTTCATTGCTCACTTTGAACATACGTTCCATCATCATCATTTGTTCTCACTTTCATGGTGACATTATTAAGAATAAGATCATGCGAGGTTAACATGAAATCCAGTGTATTCCCTACACCGAAAAGAGGTGATTCACCAGTTAAAATGAATCAAGATCATGTGAGCTACTCATAAAATCCAGTGTCTGCCCCACACCAAAAAGGGGTGATTCCCGGCTAAGGCGAATCCATCTCAAGTGTTCACTCCACACTAAAAAGGAGTGGCTCACTGCTTTAATGAACCAAGAACATATCGTGAGCATTAAATGAAATAGATCATGTGACATGAAATCCAGTGTCTTTCCCACAACAAAAAAACGTGGAATCACCGGCCAAAGTGAAACCGAACAAACCTAGCTCGCTTAGGTGGAAACCACTGGCTAATTCCTATGTTGGCTAGACATAGTTCGAAGACTAGGAACTTAATGAGACTAATTATCCACCTCACTTATAGTCTCGTCTTATGAGACTTACAGGTGTAAGCACATGCTCATAACTAGTCTATTAGTGTTGTGCTCACTTTCATTATCTTCTTTATCTTTTTTTAGAGTTGACTCAAGCATTATGGAAGCTTGCTTCTAGATTAAGATTTACTTACTCTTTTGATGACTTGTCATCCTTACTTTACATTGATGAAATGTGAATTGTCCTTACATATCATCCTTATTTTACATTGATGAAATGAGAATTGTCCTAACATATCATCCTTAGGTGTTAATGAGATTGGCCTCACACATTCTAACACCTTCATTCGTGAGTATTCTTGTAACATAGTAGCTTAGGTGTAAGTAAGACTTATCTCACTTCCTTTAACACCCCATTATGGTCACTTACTTAAATTATACCCCCTTTAATTATGTTATAACTTACGTTACTTCCTTACTTTAGTGTAGTAGCTTCATTTCATCGTCTATGGACGATGAGCACTTCTTTCAATGAGTTACATATGTTCATAGTTCATTCTTTTTGAGCATATTGAGAGTTGTGCCAATGAATGGCATGACCTTTTTTATGGATTCAAGAATTACTTTAGAAGTGCTTATATTACCGTTTGATACTCTAACTACACAAGATTGACATATGCTTAGTTTTGGATTAAACACTAGGATATTAAACTACATAACCATTTTTGTTGGCATATATCAATGTTACGTATATTTATATTTAAATTAATATATATATGAACCATTAGACAATATTTTTAGTGATTTAAAACATAAATTTATAGCCATTTACATTCATTGAATTACTTTAGAAGTACTAGAGTTATCATTTCAATCTTTTGGCTATATAAGAATGGTTTAAGATAAATATTGGCATAAGCAATTGGCTATAGACTTCATACCTTCTTTATTTTCATGAGCCAAAGTTTCATTCAATAATTCCTAATTTGGGATACGTTATTCATTTGTCAATTCTTTTACTTATTTAGAGATAACATTATACTCAATTCCCAATAAAATTTTAACAAGATTTTTGTTAGCCATTTTATTGGCATAAGTCAAACATTCTCTAAAATGAAGATTTCATGGAGATATTTTTAGCCAACCTTATAACATAAATTTAGGCATAACGTTTTTCAACATGTTGGACATCATAATATGATCATTTTACGAACACAACATCATGAACAAGTTACATTAACAATAGGTATGCACAATAGACCATAATCATATTCATACATAACATTTTTTGACACATCTTAACATAGTATCATTCTCTTAACCAATCTTAGTTCATGACTTTAGGGTAACGTTTTTAGGACATATTGGACAGCATCATATTAACATTTGATGACTTTAGCATCTTCATAACATTAAAAACAACAATTCAACATTCCGACACACACACATCAACACTTGACTTTTACAGAGGTAACTAACATATGATTGGTTCTTAATTCACGTTGTAAATATTAGCTTTTTATGATTTTAAGTTCATAGGTTCATGCAACATTCATCATTCAAGAACATTACACATAAGATCAGCCAGCACCACATACCAACAACATGATGTCTAACCTACTTAATCATTAAAATCGTACAAGGATACTAAGGAAAGGAGTTCGATGAGAACGATGAGAAACAACCCTAGTTTTCAAGATCTTTTAATCTTTTGAAAGAAAGTTCTCTTGGAGAAAGAAGTCCAGGAAATAAACCCATACCTTATGTATAATTTAATCTAAGAAGATCACCTTTCATGAAACCTTGAAGAAAACCTTCTATTCCCCTAAGAAATCTTTAGCGTTCTACGTTTTCTTGTGGTTTGTTGCCTAATGCCTTAGCGTCGTGAGTCTCAAAGTTTTGATCATAATTTTTAGGTTTAGGAACTGATCTTGAATTATAAAAATTAGAAATAAGTTAATTTAATAAA